>JANHGL010011475.1:0-59052 GCA_024611195.1 Ceyx melanurus | reverse complement strand
GAGAAAAAGTTCTTTCTTGTGTTGACCCTAAACCTCTTGTGCTCCAACTTGCACCCATTGCCTCTTGTCCTGTCATTCTTCTACTTGTGTAACACAAAGTCTAATAATCATCCAAAAAAAAAAAAACAAAACCTTCAGGAATGTGTCTTTGAGGAGGAAAAAAACCCCACAAGGATCAATTATATAACTCACAAGAATTCAGCATCTGAGTCAGGGGTTTCCAGAGGCAGACTTGGATAGCTGCTATATATGACTCTCTGCAGGGATTTTCAAACTCTGGTTGTTCTGCATTGTCATGCAGATTGATTTTTGTTAAGCAAAATAGTGCAATAAACAGCAGGCCCAAGCCTGATGTCCCACACATTAAATTGACCTCCTTGGACAAAACTCTGGGAACCTCCTGAGCTCATCATCTGAGAAAATCTTTCTTTTGGAAGACACTGCAAAAGATCATCTGTTTTGTCAAGTATTACCACACCTCTGCAAACATACTGTCCTCATCTGGATGATCTCATGCATATCTGTTGAAGTTCTTACTTTGCTTTGAGACAGCAGTTGCACCAAAACAGTAATATATGTGCTATAGAAAAAGGGTTTTTGTGAGATCCAGTACAAGCACCTCGTGGTGAAATAATTGTTAGTATCACTTAACTACCTGGTGTTTGGTCCAGAGAAACTGGTCACAGCCACATCTTCCTTTGGATGCTTCAGCAAATGGAACATGTGAGATTGCATGTTGTGTGAATGTAGGGCAAGGAGGACATGGATCACAATGTGTCTCAGTAAGGATTATGAAGTACACTTCTACTCTGTTTTTTGTCAGTAGGTTGTTGGTACAGTCATAGCTGCTGAAGAGGTACAAACTCTCTAGCATTTCATTCCAAAGTAACCCTGTTTGGAAATTAGTCACCTTGAAGAAAAGGAAAACGGAAATCTCTGGCTTCAGGAAAAGCATTTGGTACTATACAAGTTAAATTAAGATCAACTGACCTGTTGGAGCATCCCAGGTTGCAAACCTGAATGTTCTACCAGATGCTGTCATTTTGGCACCAGAGCAGGTGGCAATCCTGCCAAGTCCTCATGGTCTTCCTCACGTGGTGGGAAGTGGCATTGCTGCCCTGGATACAAACATCCTAAAAGAGAAGTGCATGCCATAGGTAATGAAATGACTCCACAGAAGGAAATGCTTGGACACAGTTGATACTGAGAGTCCTGGAGTGCAAGGAAGTCATATGATAATATGGTAAGTAAGTGGTTTAGGAAGAGTATCAGTGTTTCCAGTGAAAGAGGTAATACCTACCTCCAATAAAGTCTTAAAAAACAAACCCAAACAAACAAAAAAGCTACCAGACCTAGTATTCCTGCATGGCCATTGTTTTTCAGCTTTTGAAACTCTTCTTCTAGAGTGTTTTTGCTAATGGGTGGTCTAAACCCCAAGCTGATTAAATAACTCATCCGCCTTAAATATCTGATCACCTTGGAAATAGGGTGAAAAGTGGAAAAGTGAAAGTGATCTGGCCCTGGAGGATCCAAGATGGAAGTTCACATAGAAAACTGTTTTTTTCTCCTTTTTTAGTTGCTTAGAGAGCTCACAGTAGGGTCTGTGTTTCCAGCTGTGTGTGTAATATGACAAATACTTTTCTGGCTTATGGCAGGAAGCACTGCATAGTAAATTCTGCATTGCAACTAGGATTGCCCATGTCTCTACTGATGAAATTGGGAGGAAAAAAACTCTACATTCAAAAACCCTACCTATCCATGTGGCCAGATATATGTTATGGGATGCCCAGAGCCAGTAAGTACAGTAAAAAAAGATAGTGGAAAGAGATGGAGCAAATACAAGCCCGATATTCTTGCTCAGAAAACTACAGGAAGGTAAGATCCTGGAATCTAAACTCTTATCCTGGAAGCTATACTCTGCAGAATGCTGTGTTTGTGTCTTTCCTTTCCAAGATGTGCAGCTGAGTTAAAGGAGAAATGCTTGCCATCGGGGCAGGCACCATGCTCCGTTTAAGTTCACTTCTCTGATTTCTATTATTGGAGTGGCTCATGTAACTTGTTAACATGCAAGAAATTATTAAGTGGTCGTTTGGGACACTACAGATCAGGGAGGTTCTTGAGTCAGTAAGAACAGAGTGACTTGTACTTCTTCTACCGTGCTTTAAGCACTCCTCTGTGTGAACTCCTCACACTGTATATGCTGTAGGCAGGTTGGATTTAAATGTGCTCTGCACCCCTGTGCTGGAGTCCTGATCTTGGTGCATACTCTTGTGCAGGCAGGACCAGAACTGGGTTTGTGGGTGAGATGAATCTGGCTGTGAATGAAGTGGTGATGCCTTTGCAGCACCCTTACTTCCAGGCTTTTGTGCAAGTCCTTTCCGTCCATCTTGAGAATTACCAGACCTACTGGAAAAGGAGCCAAAGCAGAGAGGTGTATCATGTGTATTATGCACTAGAAAATGAGATTTTGTGGAGCCTCGTGTCCTGCGTGCAGTGAGCTCTGTTCCTCTTAAGAGTACCAGCTGGTGCTTGTCTACACAACACACAGAGCATTGTGAGGAGCCTCTGACCCTACCTGCAAATGCCTGACCTGACTTGTGCTGGCAAATGCAGCCCAGTGCAGCTGAGAGAAATCCAGAAAATCTTCCTCATTCTCCCTTTTAGAATGCTTGTAAGCTGAGACTCTTTCCATTTGTCCCTGCACTAACAGCCTGAGACTGGGAGCACATACAGATCTGTGGGGAATTCTGATCTTGGAGTGGATAGACTGCTGCACAAGATCTTGGGCAAGACCATCTTATTTTCATTCTCCAAAAGGTGAAGAGGGGTAACGCTTCCTTAACACCGAGGTGTTAGAATTATTTCTAGCTTTAAGGTATATTATGTGAATGAGAAATAGTTTTGCTGTTAGTAATCTAATCTTAAGTGGCCTATACATCTATAACAAAGACTTCTAAGCAAACACATGCCCTTTGAAATAGCTTGACCCTTTTTTCAGAGACATTAATAGTTTCCTGGCTCAGTGTTTTAGGAAATGTCGTCATAGTCTGGAGGAACCAATAAAAACATGTCACCTATTTTGTCTGATCTTTTGATGCCAGGATATTTGAGGCTGGAAGCTGTGGAGGGATAGGAGGGGACTGCTCCATTTGTGTGGGTGGAATATGTAAGAGTCTTTAAAATGTTTAACTTTGCATATTTAGACTTTAGAGCCGTGTGAGCAGTAGTATTCTTTTAGTTCACAGGCCAGAGCTCTAGGTAGTTTTAGCAACTAGTTAACTAGTTTTTCCCTTTCTTAAGCTCTTTATTGCTTCAGTGCCTGATGAAAGGGATCTTGTCTTTGGAGAGAAGTTACTTGGTTGGTTTTGGGCTTACATTGTCATGTCATAGAGGCAAGGGAGATCGTAAGAAATAGCAGTGCCTTGAAGCAAATGTTGCAAAATTATTATGGAAATGTGATTGATGGGACAACAGCTTATTGGGTATGGCCAGTGCAGACCATTTCACACTAGTGGAAAATGCAATTACTTCATTAAGGAACTACTACATGAAGTCTCAGCACAAAGCATTGTTAGATTGTCAAAAGCTAAGCATGAGTGTCTGTAACAGGCAGCCAGTGACACTCTGTTCCCCCTTCCAAATGGCAGCATTTCTGATGGGCCAAACCCACCATATGTACATGGTTTTGATTCTCTCTGTGGCAGAGCCTCCAGCAAGTGTGTGAGTGAGTCCTGCCCATGATCACTTGGGTCTGTGGAGAGCAGTTTTTCCACTGCTGTGCTGTCTCCTCCTGCAAGCTTCACACAGCCTCTCCGAGGTGGGCAAGATCGGTGGTGTTGCTGACTTGAGCTTGCTGCATGGAGCTGGAGAAGACTGCCAAGCCCCATTTATCCTCCACCTCTTCCCAGAGCGTCCTCCAGAGAGAACCACAGTTTTTGCCCATTTTTGGGAAGTCAGGGACTGTGTTTTCTTTCCTGTGTTCCATCAGCATTGGAGACCAGTCTAATGTTTGTCAGCAGTCTAGAGGAACTGAAGGATAACACTTACTTCATCCTGCACAGCTATCTTTTTGGAAGTGAGCTGCAGCACCAGCAGAGCCAACCACCACCACTGCAAGCTGCTCCAGAATGTATTATGCAGACTCTTGCATCTTGTCCATCCCCAAACTAGAGAAATTAATCATGGTTTCTTTTCAGCTTCTGCTGTAGCCTCAGACAGAGCTGCAGTGCAGCTGTTGTTCACTAAGAATACCAATTTTTTTCGGCCACAGTTCAGGTACTCTAGACACCTATTAAATTTTCAGAAAGATGCATACACTCTTTAGTGTATGGGTCCTGAGTTTTCTAGATCAGAGTCCAGCCCAAAGGAGAAGTTGCTACTGATCTGCTGCTTTTACATTTTATAAATCCAACAAGTTGTTGCCACAAGAGTTGTACAGGAGGCTGACACTCCATTTAATGTTGCCTTTTACCAGACATCTGTCCCTTGTGTTCTTTGGAGGTTTTTCTCTCCACCTCTCCGTTTGATTTTGCTCTTGGGTATGCATTAGCCTTGTGGTGGAGATGCTGTGTCCTGCTGCTTTCCAGTTGTGTTCACCCATTAGGGATGTTAGATTCAGATCAGCAACAGTGGATTGCCCTTTGTGTTTGTCAGACTCTCTTATGCTTTTTTCTGTGTATTTTGTCAGATCAGGCCTAGATTGATCACTGTGTACTGTGCCATGAGACACTCTTAAACTGGATGGATCTGTGTGCAGAGGAGTTCCTGGCTGTCAGGGTCCCTTAGCACTGGGTAACACCAGGTTTGTTACTCAGTCCCAGAGCACAACGTGTCAGTCTCAAAAGCCTTTGAGTATCATGAAAATGGACAAATTGAGGCACATTTCTTTCCCAAAGTAACACCATCAGAGTATTGAATTAATATGTGTGTTGAGCAGGATGCACAGGTGAAGGGCTGAGTACAACATCACTGCATCACTGTTGGTGCTCCTCTCTGCAAGAAATTCAGCAAGAAGTGCCCATGGTAGATGCTTCTACCAGCTACTCTGGGGTCTCTGAGCAGGCAAGGTTCCCCTTACAGCTGCTATCTGACATGGTCTGATTTCATCTCAGTCAAGGGGATGCAGGCCTCAGGGAAGGTGAAGTTTGACTTCTTTCATCCCTGCTTCTCAGATGGTTGGTGGTTTAGGGAAGAAAGAGCTCTTCTCAGGTACTTAGCTCAGTCATTTACAAATGGGAGCTTTCTGATTTTTATTAATATATTGTTAAACTGTTTGGGGCTGTGCATGTACCTGTACTTGTAAAATAAACATCCCATTCATTCAGCAAAAGAAACATGACCTCAGCAAAAGAAACATGACCTCAGCAAGGACCAGATTTAACAACACCACTATCATCATCATCCTCAGATTGCCCCCTGCTCCCCTCAGGATTTTCACGATGGCTGGAATTTCTTCATTGACTGTCTTCTTGTGTCCTAACACATAACTTGGCCATAGCAGTCATGTGCAGTGCACCTGACCTGTTCTGGCAGCTGAATGCTGTGAGGTCTTGGTGCTTACAGAAGATAGAAGGAAAAGCTCTTGTCTTCAGACATGTCTGTGCAGGGCCTAGAACACTTGGCTCTGTGTAAGAAATAGTAAGGGTAAAACACCTCTGCCAGCAAGTGAAATGAAAATGCTGTACTTCACAACTATGTCATTGGAGAATTCTATTTCATTAGAGCTGATGTTAAAAACCCTGATGTCAGTTGTGAAGTGTGACTGACTTCAAATTTGCAAGACACGTAGGAAATGTTTTCATCGTGTGTTGTCACTTCAGTCGGGCAGTCCTGTAGGTTCATTTATCAAACTCAAAGCTCTCAGAAGGGGAGAACCCCATGGCTATCTCCCCAGACTTTAAAAGCTTTGCTTCTATTAGCAAATGCTGCTTTTGTAAAATATGTGCAAATAATGCTCTGAATGCTTCCAACAGCAGCAGTTGTTGGACTTTCAGATTGGGGAAATGGATTGAGTAGTCATGAGAAATAAGGTATCCTAGACATTAAATGGCAGCTTTTAAAAAGCCAGGATGGAGAACAGCAGTCACAATTATTACTGGTTCTTAAAGACAAAAAACCCCGTTGCTTTTCTGTTTTTTCCTTCCCATGTGGTGGCTGAAAGGCCTGCATTACTGAGGGGGAAAATGTGCACAGCAGTTGAATTGAGTTGGTTCCAACAGGTCACTGGGCTGCAGAACAGTTTCCATGTTAATCTTGTTTTCACAAATTCTGAAGAACTTGTAAATCAGGCTGTTCTCTGTCTTAGTCACAGTACAGACACGAGAGTTATGTGCATGTGTCGGCTTTTCAGTTTCACACTTGTAGAAAAGGGGGAAAAATAATGTTATTAACTCTTAGTTTTGCTTGCTAGACAATGTTTAAATGCCCAGTGCAGTAGGTGAGAAAGGTTACCTGTGTTACAGTTCAGTTGTTTGGAGGAGATGGCAAAGAACACTTCATTCTAGGCAGGTTTTCCTGGTTTGGGATTTTGCTCAGATGTGGTGAACTTGTGAACATATGTGGCTTGTCATTTGCGAACAAAAAAAACCCCAACAAATGTTAAACTAGCAAATCCAAAGTGCTTGTGGCTTGAAAATGTCCTGGTTTCATTCCTGTTTGTGTGCCTCCAACTGGCAGCACCCTCAGCTTCCATTGACACTTCCACTAGGCAGTAGCCAGTACCTGCTGGGATGGTGCTATAGCACCAAAGAAGTCTTGCAGAATTCACCTGTTTATATATAAATTTTTGCCCACCTGGCTTTGTTTCTAATCTCCTTTCACTGAGTGGATTTCTCCCCAGCATTTTTAGGACCTCACTGTTTTCAGGACTACTTACTCTCTTTTTAAATGGGCCAGCAGTGATAAGGGACAATGATAGTTGTAAAACATATTATCCAAGACTTCCTTTTAGGAAGCAGTCCCAAAACAACTTGTAAAACCATTCTTATAGGTCTGTGGAATTATTCATAGCATTTCTTACTAATTCAGTGTGCTTAGTGGCATTAGGGTGGTGATTCTCAGCAGTGTGAAGGGTGTTCAGTGGACAGACAGGGCTGAAATGCCAGTTAATCCCTGACTGGGCAGATTCAGCTGTTCTATTTTGAATTTGTCAGCTGATTTGTGTGAGCAGGTCATTGTCTCTTTGGTGAGGGAAAGGAGTGGGATGTTTGCTCAAGAGTTAGATCAGCCTTGTGTGATCAGAGTTTGTATTTATCATCGGGTTCCAAGGTGGGTGGAAGCATGACAGTATGGATTAGGAAAAGTCCCTGAACTGTGCATCTGTTCAACTTGTTAACTTCATACACTCAGGGAGTGTAAAATCAAGGGAAAACCCACATTTTCCTTTTTGTTTTCTTTCTCCTCCTTTTTTTTTTTTAATAAAAAAATGTAAAGGCATTGAAACTCTGTCTGGCAACACAAAACATTCCCAGCTTCCTAGCTTTTATGGATACGTGGTCAGCCAGCTCTTGCCTGTTCCCTTATAAGCAATGTTCTTAATGGGATGAAGTTGCTACTATTTCAGGTCAGTGTGTATGTTTTCTCCTACAGTTGCCATGGCAGTGGTAAGACAGATATGTTCTGTAGTTATGTTTGTCCTCTTAGAATATGTGAATTTTTATTTTCAGCACTGTATTTGCAGCGTAATCACGCTTGCATTATTTTTCCATACCTCACTGAGGTTGCCTATGATGGAGTTACTGTACCTTGGTTATTTCTCATTTGTCATAGAGCTGTCTGTTTCACATTCTCAGCTTTGTGTCCATTAAGAGTTAGTAGCTCCTAGGGCCTTTGTATTTTGGGCATTTTATAGTTTAGTGTATACTTAAGGTTAGAGACATTATGTCATGGTTGCAATCTTACATCAACCATCGAGCCTAATCTAGCAGGTTTTATACAGCTCAATAAACTTGGCTGAGGTACAGCTTATCTTCTGAGGAGGTATTGATTTAAAGGCTTCAGGTTATGGAGAGTCTAACAAAGATTAACTATCCAAGTTACAGCTAAGAAGTTGTTACTGGGCTCTGTCACTGTTAAAAAATGTAGGTTTAGTTAAAAGTGCAGCAAAACAACAGCAGCAGCAAGCAGTGCCAAGATCAGCCATAGCTCTGGGGGCTTTTCTCTCCTTACGGTGAGATTTTCATCACACTGGCTGAAATAAAATAGCTCAGGACTTCGTGTTTGCTTTCTGTTACAACAGAAGGAAATTTAGGGAAGGTCAGAAAGGTTTCCCAAGTACATTTCACCATTTGGAGCACCCTGGAAAGTCTAGAAATGAGCCAAGTGTAGAGCAGCCCCAGACATGCTGATAGGGGCGTTGAGCCCCAGCTTTTCTCTGAAGTGTTCCCATCACCCAGTGCTGCCTGTGGCAGGTCGTTGAGAATCAGAGGTTTTCACTGGCTGACCCTAGTCTGCTGACCACAGAAGTCTAAGGGCATAAAAGTTTTGTTTGCATTTCAGTAATGCCCAGTGACTGGACAAGGGGCAGTGGGCACAGGTTGGAACACAGGAAGTTTCATCTAAATATGAGGGAAAGCTTCTTTACTGTGAGGGTGACAGAACGTTGCATCAGGCTACCCAGAGAGGTTGTGGAATCTTTTCTGGAGGCTTTCAGAATCTTCCTGCATGTGTTCTTGTGCAACCTGCTCTAGGTGAACCTGCTTTAGCAGGGGTGTTGGACTAGATGATCTCCAATCTAGTGATCATTCCAATTGTAATGGTCCTTCAAATTCTTCTGTGATTCTGTGAAAAAAGGCCAAGTGTATCTAAATGCTGGTCAGTGTGCTTGTCTGGCCATCACCTGTGCCTGACAGCCTGTGCCTTTTTCTTCTTATATGCCTTTCTAACTCTGCTGGGTGGGGAACTCCCTGTCGTGTGTGTCTGAATGAGTGTCTGGATACAGCAACCGTGGTGCAGCAGCTGGAGAAGCTGCTGGGTGCCAGCAGTTGGTCTGGGACTGCAGGACCCCGATGCCAGCCACTGTGGTGGGAGCAGAGACAGGAGATCCATGCATTCCTGCTGCAGTGCCTGGAGTGAGTGTGGCTGACTGTGGAAGCAGCAGCAAAGATTAGGCCAGTGAGTAGGTAAGGTGGTCTTGGAGCCAGTGGAGCAGGGCAGTTCCAGGCAGCTCTGGATAGAGTTGCAGTGATTTGTGCCAGCAGCTGGAGCAGGGCAGTGCCCCTGGGGGCTCCTATGTCCAGGTTCCAGCAACAAGGAGGACTGGGATCCAGGAGCAGTTAACTGGGCAGACTGAGCCCAGCTGCTGAAGTGACCCATGTTATCCATGTGTGTGCACACGTGTGTGTGTGTATATCAATACACAGTGTGTGCCTGTGCTCTGAGAGTGTGTGTGCCTGCTCAATAGACATCTCCAGCCTTGCTGCTGCTTCCACCTGGGGCATGGAGCTCCACTAGCTGCACCTTTTGGGATGTCAGATTGGGCCTGTTCTGCTGATCCTCCTAGCAAGGTCCACCTGAGATCATCTGGCATGAACATACAAATGGAAAGCTGTTAGAGACTGATAACCCTGTATGATTTTAGCTTTTATACAGTCCCAGGTGAGCAGCTGGGGCTTGAGCTGTGGTACTGATCCAAAGTCAGTGAAGGAAGTAGTACAAGCAAACCAGCTATTTGAGCATCAGCAGTTAAGTGGTGACATCTTGTTGTGCTTCCTTGAAGCATTTTCATTCCCTCTATGAGAGGATGCCCCTTGGAATCCTTTTCATTCCCCTATGCCTTCATATTCTGGCAGTTGCCCATAATGCTGTAATCGGTGCCTAAAATACTTCAATAGCAGGATTAGTAACGTTAGAACACGACTTCCCTCTCTTGCTGGACATGGTTTTAACAATTCACTGCAGAAAATGCCAATAAAATCCATCTGTTAGTTCCAAATATTGCTTTAAAATACATATTTTTAATTATGCCTATTTTACAGCTAGATGCAACCACCTCTCTCCTTGGTAATTAGCCGGTTTCTCTTGTTAGAATTTGCCTGGTGGCTTTTACTCACCACTGCTCTTGTAAAAGTATCTGTTAATTGCTGTTACTTTCATTTGAATTTCAAAATCTTGCTAATGTGGATGACCCATATACAGGCATTTTCAAAAGTTCAAACCAAAAGCAGCTCCCTTGTCCCAAAACAGGTTTCTAGCTTGAATTTTCTTCCATTTGAAAAACTTCTGGCAGTTCAATTAGAAACCCCAGGGTTGTGTGGAGAAAACAGAGCTTCTTAGTCCAGTATCACCAAAGGTGAACTCTGTAGAGGCAGAAACAATCTCACATTGGGATTTGGACATGCTACTGGTGGGGGAAGTTGGACAAGTCTGTATGTATTAGTGAGCATAAATGGCCAAGCCTTCAGTTTTCTGCCTTCAGCAGAAGATGACACCCTGATGAACTCTATGGGGGAGGAAATATGGAAGAAGGAGGAGTTTCATCTTCATGAGAAAGCAGCATTGTTTGTAAAGTACTGATTTTAATGCCATATGAAGTGAATTCACCTATGCTTGCTTGACAAGGTCAGATGTGGTGACTGGTCACTTCTGAGGACTCTCTAAGGTCCTGTGTGAGAATGCTTTGCTTTATGCAGGTCTGTGTGTCTAACAGTGTCCCATCAGGTGCTGATGTTCAATTCAGCCACTGCTTCAGAAGGGGTTTGGTGATGAATTGCCTGCAATCCATGAGTGTGACCTCGGGAACAGTGTCAGTTTGAAGCTGTCTTTATGGGCATACTGGAATTATTAATTTGGGTAACTGAAGCAGCATGTGAGATCCTGTCATTTGACTCAGGGGCTATGTGAAGACCCACATCTCATCATACTCTTCGTAGCATTTGTTTTCATTCTAGCCATAGAAATTGAATTTGGAACATTGTTTTTATAGCAATTGAGAAATCCCTCTTGAGGGAGCCCTACAATAGCTTATTCAAGGGGTTAGCTCCTTGTTATGTTAGTCATCTCTCATTTAACTCTGATGGTTATCTGGATTTTGGATTAGCAAGACACAGCTTCTCCCAACATCTTCTAGTGCACAGTTGTGAAAGGTGCCAGTGCAGAGTAAGGGTTGATCTAATTAAAGTGCCCACTGCTCCTTAAACCTGTATCTGCTTCTTACAGAAATCTGGATGATATCTTTTTTTTTTTTTCAAAGAATAATATACCATGTGTATGCTTTAGATTACAACTGAAGAAGAGTACTTAGCCCTTGAAAACCAAGTGCAGAAAAATGTTACACCTCAGTACACATATTGAGGAAGTTTAATGTCGGGTTCCTTTTGTGGTTCTTAATGGTTATGTTTCTGTAACTAAACTTTGGATTAGTTCACTAACTAGAAAATCACTAGGAAGCTTGCCGTTGAATCCCATGGGGCTAAGATTTGGCTGATGGTGTTCATGGCAGTCTGGATTGGTCAGTCCCACTGGTGAAGCCTCAAAACTGCTGACCACTGGCTGTATAACCCACAGTGGTGGGGTACTGTGGATAAAAGCTCTCTATTGGATAAGGAAAGCTTCAGAAAGACTGTCTCTGCTGATGGCAGGTTGCAGTCCCATTCCATCAGATGAAGAAAAGCAAGGAATTCCTTAGTTATCACAGAGATACAGAACTTCAGAGATCAAAACCAGCTTTATCCAAGAATTGCTGAACTGTCAATACAAAATACACTTCAAATTTGTCTGCTTTTCCTTTTGTGTGGAGCATCAGTGAAGCAGTGAATCGACTGCATCTGGGAAAGCACATCTTAACATCACACATGTCCTTGGAATCTCCATGACCCATTTGGACAGGTCTTTGTGAGCAGAATTAAGAGAATATTCTGGCATCTGGCATTGCTGAAATGCTGGAAGCAGGGCTGACATTCTGTCACTGTAATAGCCAAAGCAAGCAAGTGGTTAATCACTCAGCCCTTCCACTTTTGGCATTAACTGAGAGAGTGGAATTGATAGACATGTTAATTATTCTGTTACACTGTTTTCCAAAAGTAAAAGTCCCAAATTACCATAATTTCATGGAAGTATTGCAGCAATGCTCTTTAATCAGGGATCTCAATAGCAAGAGGATGAAAATGACTACCCGTCGTGGGAATGCACGACAGACCACCAAACATCAAGAAATAGCCATAATAGGAATTTTGGTTTATAGCCTTTTTAGTCTGAAGCCAACAGATCTAACAATCTTGTTACACGTCGTGCTTAATGCACTTTGCTAATTCTTGTTCACTAGACTTCCCAAGGAGTTGAAAAGAAAGGAAATTAAAAGCCCCTGACATTAGTTTTGTTGACCTCCTTCCAACCTGCTAGAAGCTCTTGGGAAGCTTTTGATTGTTTAGGGAACAAAACAGAAAAACTGTCTGCAAGGGCATAAGATCCCAGCTATTCTGGAAAAGATAAAATTTCTGATTATTTTATAGGATGTGAATTGCCAGGGCTAGAGGCTGTGAAATTTGCACTTAAATTTTTGGAATGCAGCTTCAGATGATTGCCAGTGAAATACGTTAAGAAATGTACTTTATCTAGAATTATAAGTGAATCTCACAAGGCTTTAAATAACCTGTATTGTAGAGTCATTGTGGTTACATGTGAGAATACTTTGTAATGCTGTGTTCAATCTACTACATGACTGGCAGAGCTTCAGAAATACTGTGCTTTGGAAAATCACATTAAGTATTTTCCCATGCTTCAGCTGACTGTAAGTCTTAACTTTTAAAACACAAAAGACATTATTAGTCACTGTAAGAAAATGTAATTGATCTAACAACTGCTATATTGGTTCAATTTTCAGATTTACTGTATTTAGCTATAAGAATATGTATTTGCCTTATTTGAAGACCTGGGTTAGGATTCCTTTGCACTAACATTCCTTTATAAAAAATTCCTTTTTAAGTCAAAGGCCCCCAGCAGGCTAGCTGAGCTAATAGGGTTGAGGTGTGAGAGAGAGGTGAAGGATTAGGATCAGCTAAAGGATGGGAAAATTGGGCAGATTCAGGCTGAGAGAGCCAGGAGAAAGCAAGAGCCCAGCTAGTTGAAAATGGATTCCATAGTGATGCAGAGCAGTGCAGTTACAGGCTTACAAAGATAGGCCTCCCTTTGCTACCCTGTGGGTGTTCTTCCCATGTCTTTAGCATCCTTCCTAACAGGGTGGCAGTTTAACTCCTGTGCAGTACCAGAGGTTCATCCTGGAGACATTTAACTGCATGAACCAGATAACATGCCACACTGTGGTAAAGTTGGTGAAATATCAAATAATGAGCTGTTGAAGGAAGCACTAGGTGTTTGCTTACCTGACTCTGTACCCATTTGCCTGCCTTTGTGACCTAAAAGTCCTGGCACAGTGATAAAAGATGTTGCTAAGCTAGGAGTTAATTTTTTTAGATTGCTGCTTCCTCACAAATGGAATTTCTTGCTTTTGCACTTTCTCTCCTGCAGCCATGTCAGTGCAGTGTGACATGAACTTCAGCTGCAGCAGGGCAGGTCAGAGCTGGGTGCTGTCTGTCATAATGAGCTCTGTCTTTTTGCCAGCTCTGAATGCAAGATGGAAAACAAAAGAACACAATTAGCTTCTAGGCTTCTTTTTCCCACAAATGCTTGTTTTCATGGCTAACTGTGGTGGTAAATTTCTTCAGCTGTTGCCAAGGAGTGATCAGAGGGTGTTACTGTGAGCCAGCTGTTTTGTACAGCTCTTGTTTACATGTAAAGTGGAAGTCAACTCCAATCAATCTGCAAATTTTACCATCTTTTTTATGTGTATTGGTGCTTCATTTCTACATAGCCATGCTCACTTCCTTTGTCAGTGGCTACAGAAAAAATCAGTGCATTTATTTTCCTTTTTCCTGAGATGGCTCATATTCCTAATGACTGCAGGATTGTAACTCTCATTCCTCAACCCTGTGCCAATAAATGAAAAGTGTTATTTCTGGTCTGGGGTGAAACTACTGCTTCCTAATGATTGTATATACATCCCCACATATCAAAGCAGCTGGAGGAACTCTTTAAAGAACCAAGGGTAGGACTGCATGAATTTCTTTTTATCGAACTTCTTGCTAGCTATGCTGAAGTTATAAAAAATATCTAAACCTGTAAATTCTTTGGAGAAAAAAAAAACCCTACAGAATAACAATTATTGCAATACAAACTTGGGAGTGTTGTAACTGTAAACACGATGTTTTGGATTAAGAGTCATCCCAAAAGAAAAGCTGCAGAAGTTCTATCCCTTAGTGTCCCTGTGCATTGAGAATCCTGCTGGCTCTTGATACTTGACTAAAGACTGTGTCATCAGCAGTGGAAGATCAGCTCATCACACAACTCTGTCCTAATAGGCTGGCTTGTCCTTTACATTTGGTAAGAGTCCAACAGCTGCAACTCTGAACTACATCTGGTGGGGGAAGAGCATACTCTAGACTATGGTGTATGTTAGTTCTCCCTTGATGAGGAGAGATGTCAAGACAGAGAGATGCCTTCTCTTGTCTTGGCAAGACAGAGCTCCTCTGGCATTAGTTGCTGCTCAGTTGAGGTTAGATTAAGGTCTTTCTAATTTGCATCACTTCTGTAAATTGTAACTCTTTTTACATCATCATCTTTGTGGGTTTGTTTGTTTGTTGGGGGTTTTTTTTCTGTTGCTGTGGAACAGCCTGGATTCCAGTCTCATGTTTCTCACTAGGCAGATGTAAGATGTAGGAGCTCCATTCCTTGATGAGGAGCTGCAGCTCCGTGTTTCTGAGTGAAGAGCATAACCTGCTTACGGGTGGTATGTCAGGCTTTGGAGCCCAAGGCCAGGGGGCATAGCCAAGAAACAATCCAAAGCTCAATCCCAGGCTCTAAGGCCTTCTCAGCAGGTCTTTTTCCTCCTGACACACAAGCAGCAGACTGAGCATCTTTGCTCACAAAAAAAAGGGCAGGATGATGACACCAGCTGGTAGTATCTGTGTTGTGGCAGGGGATTCTTCACATAAGCAGTCAGTTTCATCACTGTGGGCTGGCCATCCACAGAAGTGCCTCGTAGTGAACCGTGGTGACTAATGAGGAGATCCCCCCTGAGGCAAATCAGAACCCTGCAGTGGTTCCCTCCTGAGCAGGAACAGTGAAGAAGCTGTTCTCTTCCAGTCTCTGGATGTGAGTAGAGTGGCTTTGAAGCAGACACTGTGTTCCTTACAGACCATCCTGCATTTCTGCATCTGTCTGCATTTCCTGATCCTTCACAACTCAGCCTTTTCAAGGTCCATCTTATGCTTGGTTGGCACAAGTCAGGGAGGGCTTGGGTTCACTGTGCCCGTGTTGAAATCTTTGAGGAGGGGCTGCATCAGTGCTTGGAGCCTTCCCTAGCTGCAAGGGGCTGCCTGTTCAGCTCTGCCTCTTTCTCTGTGACTGCTGGCCAGAGCACCTGTGCCCAGCATGCAGACTGGGCTGTTCTGGCAGGCACTGGGCACACTGACCATTCCCATATGAAGCCATGGCATAGTAAGCCATTAAGATGCTATGTTAGGAGGAATCCTTTGTTAAGGGACAGTAAACTAGCACAGATCAAACAGTAGTTGGGATTAACTGGCTGTAGTGCTGTTAAACCTTACATAGCAGTGCTGTAAGGTGTAGCATAGAAAACACTGGAGAGACCAATTGCTCCTTTTTCTCTCCAGAGGTGGGGATAAGAGTGTTTGCTGAGGAGCTAGGCTTGGCTGTGCTCACTAACTTCTATGGGGAATAGACAGTAAAGGGACCTTTGGATCCTTCCCTGAAAAGGCACCATTTTGAACTCTTTTGCATCTGGAAGGAAGAAAGTTCCAAAATTTGAGGTCAACCATATTAAGAAACCTCTGCAGATATATTTTTAGTTCGCCGAAAGTCAGATTTGGCTGGTGAGGAACGGGTTTCCTTCTGCTAAGGAAGTTAGCTGATGCTTTCTTACAAAATGAAGTAGTTTGTTTCCCATTTTTCTTGCAACTGGCAAAACTTAAAACTTCCAGTTTGCGCTTGGCCTCAGAGAAAACTTCCCTCTGCTTTCACCTCAAATTCCTGTGTTTAACTTGTTAGTAGCTTTATGGTATGACGGAAAAGTCACTGGTCTTGGTAATAAAATGGAAAAATTGCTAATTCTTATGTAGCTTTAAAGTTGCAGATGTTTGCTATTGTCTTCTCAAGAATGAAATTTAATTGTTATATGCTACTAAGAGTTTAAGATCATCCAGGGAACATTATCTCACTATAAAAATAATTGAAACCTCCTTTCAGGATAATGCACATGTGGCTAATACAGATGCTGGCCAAAGAGGTTGCATCTGGGGATTTTAATGTTGAAGGTATTTTTTTGAGGGCTGTGTTGTGATCTCATGTCAGAGGGTATAATTCCATTGAATGGTTGAAATTGTTCTCTTGTCATCTGTAGGATCACCATTCTGAAAACCTCACTGCTAATACTTTTACAGCTTTGTAGTGCATTGAGTTTTCAGAACACTGCTTTGAGCTGGGTTTATTTCAATGCTGTGTAGGGTATAAAGCCAGGGGACAGAGCAGTGACAGGGCCTTGGGATGCCCTGGGGTATGTGTCTTTTCTCTTAGAGAACCTAATGTAGATGTTACGTGTTTTAAGGTATAGACTAAGAGTGGAGAGGTTTTTAGGGCCCTAGAACTTGAGATTTTTGTGTCCCATCAGCTTCTTGATAGAATTCCAGATTTCTGTGAATAAAGTGATCTGGCACCAGGATAATACCCAGATCTCAGTGTAGTGCAGCTTGGCTACATCAAGATAATTTTTTTTTTAACTGGGAGTGAAACTTTGGCTTCATGAGATGAAATTGATCCCAAGCTGTTTATCTTCTGATGGTCCTAAAAGCTATGGCTTTTAAGTACTGAAAAAACAAAAGGTCTTTTTGCCAAAAGCTGGTATCGTTTATGAAGGACTAGCTGGAAGTCCAGTGTTCTGGATTTGTGGTTGATAAGTGCATTTAAAAGTACAGGCTGCTCTTTGAGTTGTTCTAGTAAAAGACATTATATAAGCACTTAGTATTGTACTTTTAAAATTATTTCCTTCTTAGTGTAGTTAGTTTACCTCAAAGGGAAGAAAAAATTAAAATGGTGAGCTCAAAGTATTGAGTATTCAATCTTCCAGAGTTGTTCAGAACAACTTGCAGCTTATTGGAATAAAAATAAAAGGTTTAAGGGGACTCACTCTAAACCTTCTTAACCCAAGCAAAATAAAAAAGCCCACTAATGTATTTGCTCTGAAATAATCTCTCTGTGTCTTAAAATCTTACTTGATCTGAAGACCAGCTAGGTGGCAGGGGAGCACTAGAGGCCTCATACAGTTTCTGTTTTGAATGGTCTGTGTGGACTGCATGGGCATGGCATGGAGTCCATGGAAGGAGACACTGTCAGATGCCTCCATCTATGGGCCCTGATGCTGCAGATTAGGCAGCTAAGGTACCTGGGGTTTAAGGTCTTTCCCAGTTCATTTTCCTTGAAAGTCTGTGGCATGTTAGGAGGATCATCTTCAGTATTAGAAAACGTTTAAAGTGCATACTTTAAATACCTAAAGCTGATTTCTTCCTGCAGTGCTTTACAGCTTATGTTGCTTGCTCTCAGCAGAGCGTGTTAGTAGGATGAGGAGGGTTTTCAGAAGTACTCATCAGTGACTTCATTTTCTTCCCACTGAAGTGAGTTGTTTGTTTTGGATATTTTATTTTCTTTGGGGTTTTTTTCTCTACTAAATTCCCTGGGAGTGGGTCTGAACCAAAATAAGTTGAATATCCATCCCTGGAGCTATTCCAGGGGAGGTTGGCCAAGGCTCTGAGCAGCCTGGTCTAGTTGAGGGTGTCCCTGCTCCCTGCAGGGGGGCTGCACTAGATGCCCTTTGGAGGTCCCTTCCAGCCCTAAACATTCTCTGATTCTAAGTGCTCCTGTAATTATTTTTCTAATAAGTATTATGACTATTTTTCTAGCAGCCATGTTTCTTGACCAGCCTGAGAGAGCTGCATCTGTACTTCTCTCTACATCTTCACAATTCCCTACATGTGCATATGTTACTCATGTGGGTTTTGCTGTGACCTGTTCTGATGTGTTGGTCCCTTACTGGACCCAAGGACTGCTTTAACCCCAGCATGATTTGTATGTGGATTTTGTGTTTTACATTTCTTTGAATAATGAGCGTGTTTAATTCCAGCTAAATGTTGTTTACTTCCTGCCTGTGAATGGTAAAACCTCAATGTCTGTTTTTCATATACTGTTTCCAGGAACCTTGTGCTATCCCAGTGGCATGCCCTTGGGAACAACTTATGAGGTCAGCCCTGCCACTTACTTATCTTAGGATTCAGCCCTTCCGCCCTTGTTCTTCAATAGTGACATTCTTGGTTCAAAGCCACTATTGAAAGGTGGAGATAGCATGGAGAAGCCATATATTTCACCTGGAGCTGATGGGGGTGCAGTGGGGGGAAGGTGTTATTGTAGAGGGGCAGCCATCCTGCTTGAGGGTGTTTTGGAACTCATTACACTCTGTAGTAAGGCTTAAGAATTTATTTTCTTTCAGTGAAGGTCAGATAATATTTAAAAAACCTCTGTCAGGTTACCTATTAACAAGTGCCTTGGTCTTTGATCAATAGCATCTTAACAGCTGAAGGGTATTCTGCACAGCATAGTGTCTGAGCCAGCTCTGAACAGCAGCCACCCCCCTCTGAAAATGATATTGCTTATGGTTCTATGCAAGATCTGCCTTGCCTTTTCACATAGGTAACTTCTAAAGACCTTTCTCATGTGGTGATTTCATCGCTCTTTATTTATTGCACATCTTAACTGTGTTTTGAAAGAACTTGAGCTGAGGCCAGCAACAACATGTCTGAGCTGCTTTGATGCCACTTAGGTAGCTTTAGGCTTGAGGTCATTTGAGAAATGCTGCTTTGGGGACTAAAGTCTTAAATATTATCTCAGGAGGAGTTTTCATAGAGATTTCAAGAGTACTGTGCTAGTAGTTCCCTGGAGTTGAGAGCAATGGTATTTGTTATCTCCTTTATAAACTTGGGGATGAAATGTGGTGTTTTTTTGGAACGAGGGCATTGGCAGTGGGACAGGGGGATGAACCTGGGCTGGAGGTTAGCGATGTGCAGAATGTTGATTTTGGCATAACACTGAACAATAGACTGCTTAAATTATATTGTCACTAGGAGTATGTGTTCTGACTCTGTTTACAATTAAAAATAGTAACAGTAATGAAAAATAAACACTGTTTCTCCAGCTAATCCCCATGTTTGTGCTCCTTTATTTTTCTCTGGAATGCTTTTCTTATTGCCCTTGGCAACTTCAGGTACCCGCTGGAAGAAAATAACTGACTTGGGTCTAGAAGTGACACTGTTCAATGTTTTGTCTTCAGGTAAATGTTTCTTTCAGTGCTGCCAGAGCTATTAGTTTGTTGGCATACTCGTCAAGAACAGTCATCCTTTCAAAAGAATTGCTCTTAAATGGAGTAGTTAAAAGACTTGCTCTTAATCTAGACGAGTAAGAGTCTTGCTTTGAATGCACATCAGCCACAAGCTGCTTCCAACCAGCCAGCTGTAAATATCATAGGTACCTCTCAGAGTTCTTGGTCTTTCTGGATGGGGAAGTGAAATAAATTGTTTCCTGTGTCCTGTTGGCTGCATACATTTCTGTGCCACCTCCCTGTGGACTGAGGCATTTGAGCAACTTCTTCCATTCCCCTCATCCCCTGGAGATCTGAGGAAATGGATGCTGGTAGATTTTGGTCCTGAAAGATCATGGAAGTTCTTCCAAGTACATCTAGTGTTATCAATCTATAATATCAGTGCCTAATTGCACGCTTTGTGACGTGTTACTGAAATAATGATTTTTCCATTTCTACTGTCATATTTTTAAAGCAAAGAATTTGTAGAGGGAATCAGAATACAAAAGGAAAAAAGCGTTATTTTCAGAGGGAAAAATATCAGAATAATTGTTGTAGGTTTGGCATTTTTTCTTCCTTTTTTTACTTTATGTGAACTGATATTTATATTTGAGAAGTTCTACTTTGTTGCAAAAAAAAAGAAGCCTCAGGGAGCTTGAGCACAATCACTAATTAAAAATTTTTTAAAAAATAAATATCTATATCAAGTTTAACATGCCATGAAGAAACACTTCAGGGCACATTAAAGATCTGACTTGATGCTCCCACACAATGTTCAGTGTAGTCCAGTCTACTGGTGGAATGCTTTAATCATCTACATGTTGCTGTTGCTTTGAGTTGTTAATGTGTGTTGCACAGTGGGGTACAGTGGAGGCAGCCATGGTGCATTCTGGTTGACTGTGGTAACAAAAAACATGTAAGGAACACTTCTTTTCAGGTGCCACCCTTGTGTTGTGTTTGGCAGCCAGCAAGTTTGCTTATCAGAGTCAGGTAACATGTAAATGGCATCATGTCCTTGGGAGCTTTCCCCTGAAGGGAAGGAAGGAGCCTTTCATTCAGACAATCCCAGCTTGGACACCCCTGTCTGCACAGTTCCTCTGGTAAGGCACCATCTGGAGAAGGTTGGCAGTCTGCAGTCAGGAGCATGTGTAATTTAGGTAGGAATTCATCTGCCTCACTTCAAAAAGTGCAATGCAGTGAGGTCATCAAGCCCAAATCTACTGCAGCCTGTAATGATTCACAATGGCAGCTGCCATGAAATGCCAAGGAGGGATTAGTGTACTCAGCATGCTGTTGTGAAAGGCCTGTGCAGACCACAACCTGAAATTGTGGTGAGTCCTGAGTTGCTGATGTCTCCTCGGGTGACTGGGCTTGTGTTGGTGTGCAAGGGGAGCAGGGTGTCTGACTGGCAGGTTGGCTTCACAGCCAGGAGTTTCAGAGCACTGATGAAGGATCAGTCAGAAGCTCTTGACCTTGAGGGTGGTGGATCAGTGGCACAGGCTCCCCAGGGAGATGGTTGAGGCCCCATCCCTGGAGCTATTCCAGGGGAGGTTGGCCAAGGCTCTGAGCAGCCTGGTCTAGTTGAGGGTGTCCCTGCTCCCTGCAGGGGGGCTGCACTAGATGCCCTTTGGAGGTCCCTTCCAGCCCTAAACATTCTCTGATTCTATAAGAATAGGCCTGAAATAGCCCCCCTTCCAGTGCCTTGCCACCAGGAGCAGCTACACGGGGCCTTACTGAGGTGGGAGAACTAGTGTGGATTTAAACTGATGTTTTACAAAGATTTTCCTACTTCTTTTTCTTGCACATACATTTCTATGTTCTGGTAAAATAACTAGGCTCCCCTGGGCTGGGAGAAGTTGGAGTGCTTGTTCAGCTTCCCATTCAGGACTCTCACGTTGCTGTGCAGCTCATTAATGGAGGAGGGGGATTGCAGAAAATAATTAGGCAGTTTGTGCATTTCTCTTTGTTGAACTCCAAACTTTTCAAGTTCTCAGTATTCCTGGGGAGCAGTACTCTTGCTTCACATGGGTATCTTTCTGGCTTACTACTTCTCTGGCTTGCTCAGGAGTCCCCTGTAGCCCCTGTTCACTGCCAGCCACTGCAGAAGAACTTACTGTGTGCAGTGGGAGAGGGGCAGGGTGCCTGTCTTGAGGATGGCAGGCATACCCAGAGCCCAGCACATCAAGAAATACATATTCTTCCCAAATCTATAAAATGAGAAGCAGCTCTTGACCTGGGGAGTGTGAGAGCAAGAGAAAACCAGAGCAAAAAGGTGAAACTGAGGTCCTTGTCCAGCTGTCAGTTCCAAGTCTCACAGAGGTGTGGGAACTGTTGGATTTCTGTCCTCTCCCTAGACTTCAGACACCTGGTCTTTGTCCCTGTTGCAGATTAGCTGCAGATAAAGGCAAGCAAATCAAACTATATTTAAGTAACCAGATCAAAACAGTGTAGGAGATGATGGTGTGAAGGATTTTCTCCTATAATTTTATCTTATGCTGGAGTCTTTGAGGAGGGAAGCAGGCATTTGTGCTACTGCATTGTTATTGAATATCTGAACCCCCCTCTCCCTGTTGCTGGCTCTTGAATAGTTTGTTATTGCCAATTCACTGACCTCTCCTATGGTAATTGCACAAGATCAGGTTGAAGGTATGTCACATTATCCCCTGTGAAACTACAAAATAAATTGAATAAATCCATTTCAAGTATTTATAGATAGAGTCATGAAGGGCTGGAGTAGATATATTTAGTGCAAACAAAAAGCTTTTTAAAAACAATTTTAAGAATCGATGTAAGAATTCTGTCAATGTTTGTAATTTCTACTTGTGAAATACAGGATTCATAGTTTCACACGGGGAAAGAAAGGAAGCTATCTGTGGGGTGGAGGGAGAGCAGTGGTATCAGGTAGCAAGACTAGGTGCACTTGAGGTAGGTGGAGAGAGTTGTAGAGAGTCCACAAGCTCTCCTGCCATGTTCAGTGTCTGGGAGGGTGAAGATAGGGAGGAAATGTGGCAAAGCTGAGTTCTCTAATAGATGAGACCCTCCAGGCAGTGCAGCCATGTGTCCAAGTCTCCTGTCTGTGTTCTGTCACAACATTTTAGCGTGGAATTTCATGTGTCCTGTACTGAGCCTGCATCCTCATCTAGTAAATTGCTGGTAGGAAATAGTCTCCCCTTGTATTATTATGCCAATGGGGAAGTATTTCCATCACATGATGTGGTTTGTTCAAGCAGTGTCTTCCTGTTGTAGATTTTTGCTGGCTGAAAAGGTCACTCACTGCTTGTTTCCCACAAATTCCTGCAGATCTGCCAGGTCAGTGGCTTGCATTTGCTCTCGGAGTGCCTTGGCTCAAGGTCAGTGGTAAACAGCGTGAGCAGTGGGTCGTTGCCAGGTTGGTTTGCTGCAGTTGAACTGGGCACAGGCAACTAAGGGGAGCAGGACTTGAAAGGGGGTGATAATGGGAGTCAGTCTCCCTCCTACCACCCTTATTTAAGCAGCCACAACCAGTGCTGGTTGGGATTGTGTGATCAAAATATTCATAATAGATATATCCACTCTGACATACAGATCTTGGGAAAATAAATTCAGCTATCCCAAAATACTTGTGTTGTCTCTACTCTCATGCTTGTTTCAGAACGGATGCTTTTCTGTATTTGAAACAAAAAGGCAGGCTTAGAAACAAACAGCATCCCTTGGCACACCCTGCCATTGGGGTTTTATTTTTCTTCTTAATTTGGAAAATACAAAGTCTGCTTTTAGAAAGATCCATTCTGTGCCAGCTAACATGTCACCCACCAGTTTGGTCCCTCCTGTTCCAGTGCTGAGAAAGATTTCATGGAGGAAAGAATGGAATAAATCATTCAAATGACTGTTTTACAGTGCCTGCCTAAAGAGATGAGTAGTATTCTGAGCACTGGGGTTGCTTGCCTATAAATTTGTGTCCAGTGGTTGACTGTGAGTCTCAGCTGAATCTTTTCCCATGGTTGAGGAATTTGCTGGGATTTTTCCCTCTCTCTGCACATCAGCCTCGCCTTCCTTCCATGAGGATAATTGTAGAATCACCTCCCTGCCTGTTTCCACAGAACTTGTAAGAACTTGCACGAATTTGCTTTCTTCAGCCCTTTGTCAAACCTTGGTGTGTAACAGCTGTGGGCCGAGACAACATCTCTGGGCTCAGCACACAGGCACAGGCTACACACACAGAGCCTGGGGTGGTCATAGCTAAGCCCCATTTCCCTAGGAAGTAAAGGAAGGCAAAGGGGATGGATGTGCTGTGGGAACCACACTCAAGCTTTTCTTTGTAGGCGTTCAGCACAGTGGGCACTTACAGGGCCTACCTTACCAGAAATACAGTGGGAGAGGGATTTATCAGGTTTAACCACAAGGGGTTTTAAAAACAGAGGAGAAATATGTTCATATT
Source organism: Ceyx melanurus (assembly GCA_024611195.1). Taxonomy (NCBI): domain Eukaryota; kingdom Metazoa; phylum Chordata; class Aves; order Coraciiformes; family Alcedinidae; genus Ceyx; species Ceyx melanurus. The sequence continues at coordinate 35,224 of JANHGL010011475.1, read as the reverse complement.
TCTAGTAACCATAAAAGAAATATGGTGACTGCAGCCATAAAGGCTTGGGATTGTCATTGAAGTAAGGCTGTTCAAAGACACATTTTCCACTCTGGTGGTAACTCACTCCATGGAAATAATGAGCAGTTCCATGTTCACAATTCCCAAGTGTGGGAAAAGCCTAGTTCAGTCTTACATAATCAGCATGTGAAAAATAAACAGATGTAGAAAAAACACACATGGGCTTACTGATGTTTCACCATGTCAGTGAGATTTGCATGCTGTTCCCAGCTTTGGCGTTCACTTGGTGTGTGATCTGAGGAAAATCATCTTATTCTTCTGGGCTCTGGCATTCCTGTTTGGGAATGTCCTCTGAAATCACACAATCACAGAGTGTCAAGGGCTGGAAGGGACCTAGAAGATCATCTAGTCCAACCCCCCTGCCAGAGCAGGGGCACCTAGACCAAGTCACCCAGGAACAGATCCAGGCAGGTCTTGAGTGTCTCCAGAGAAGGAGACTCCACAAAAATCTCACTCTACCTGTATAGAAGTGTTTTTTTTCTGACAAGGTTTGTAGTTTGGAGGTTCCAGGAAGGCCTTAGATGGCATTCACCTGAAGAATGGAGTCTGCTTTCATGGACAATATTCAGGTATATGGTAGCTCTCCAAAGAGAGTGATGTCACTCAGCTGCTTACTCCCTGCTGAATACTCGCCTCCTTTTGTGCATGGGGACTTTAAAGGGAGCTCCCATCACCATATTAGCAGCTGCTCTAGCTGAGAGCAAGTAATAGTGTCCCTTCCCACACCTCCAGACACTCAGAAGTTGTGAGAAATTCCACTTCTGAGGCTATGATTTCCCTGCATGTACCAGCATATATTTGGTTTTGGCTGTTCTGAGAACAGAAGGTTTCAGCCATACTTCAGTAATGAGAGAAGAATGAAATGCCATTTTCTTTGTCCCCAGAAATGTTGACTTTAAACATCCTTTCAAGTTAAGTGGATGAAATTGGAAAATTGGGATGTGACAGTGGTGCTCCAGAATTCTCCAGGGGCTTTGTGCTTGACTTCATGTTTTCATGCAGTTTTTGGTGGCTGATGGGGAGCCTGCGAAGCAGACTTTTCCAGTTCATTTTCTAAAGCACATGTCTAAGGAACAATTTGCTGCAGAAGCATCTGCAAGTGATTTAGCAGAGTAGCCCAATGAAGTGTGTTGCTGCAGAGACCTGGCATGGTTTGTGGCAGGGCTGGGGAAGAAGGTCTTTTGCATGGCTTTGAAAGGCAGAAGGTACCTCAGTCTTCTGTGTGCTTCCCAAACTGAAGCAGAGGCAACACTTTTCTGAAGAGCTGCCCTGTGGTCTGAAATGGGACATCATTTCTCCACAGCGAGGTCTTACTTCTTCTTCCCCTTTTCCTTGACCCCTTGGAGAATCTTTGATCAAGCAAAGTTAATTAGTGGAGTAGAATATTTTGCCAAGCACATTTCATGCTGGGTGACAGCTGAGCCCTCGGGGCTTTCCTCAGGCACCCCATGGTCCCAGTGGGCTATGAAAAAAGTTTGTCTAGTGAAAGTGTTGCCCAAACTAGTGCAGAGAGTAGCTGATGTCTGAGAAGTGTGAGGGTGGTTGTTTTTATTTAATTCCATTCCTATACCCATCCAAGACAAGACCTGGCTGACATTGCTGCTGTGACCTTTTTTTATCTCATTTCTTCCCTTCTGCTGGGACATGTTTGAGTGGTAGGGTAAGATCCCTCTTGCATTGCCAAGGTCTCATTTCAAAGCTCTCAGTTCCTCCTATGTCTCTTTCTTTCCTTCTTTAATTTTTGTCATGTCTAAAAATAAACCCCCAAATTCTCTGATGGCACCGCATGGGCAGAAAAATGTCTGGAGGATCCCATCATCTAGTCTACACAATGCCTGGATCTAAGCCATCCTGTGAGTTCATTGCTTACATGACCTCTAAATATTTATTTTTGAAAGGGGTTTACAAATGGCTATGATTGATTGCAAGACTTCTGAAAGATGTGTGTTCTTCTAAACACATACTGAGCAGTGGTTGGTTTTAACAAAACAACAACAAGCTTGTTTAGTTTTACATGAAGTAACAGACCTGTACAAAACAAAATGTTGGTTTATTCTTTAAGTCTTGTAACCAGTGTCAGAACAGCCAATGCATGTTCAGGATGACAGTAGCCTTGGCAGCAATTCTGAACTCTTTTATCAACATTTCTAACACGAGAGATGTGACTGTAATTTTCTTTCAAAAGCCACGTTTGGGGCATTTTATTTTGTTGGGGGTTTTGTTTTGGTTTGTTGTTTTGGGGTTGGTTTGTGGTTTTTTGTTGGTTTTTTTTTTAATGTACTCCTTTTATGCTTTTGTTTGGACAAATACTGTGTGTAATGTAGTTAAAATCAAACTCTACTAGTGTATAAGTAAATTGTTTTTTGTCCAGTATAAACAGGCAGAGCTTGGCTCCAACCACTGCATTAGTGTGTGAAACACTAGGCTCTTAAGACCACTGGTTAATTGGAAATAGGTAATGGGGGAAAGTAATTGTGATTGTGATGAAGGCTTAGTGAAGGTATCTTAATGGAAATAGATGACTTAAGAATCAAATCCAGATATGAGTGTGGGGAAGCCTACAGGCTATAGTTAATTGGATGAGATATAGCTGCGTATCCAGACTCCCTTTGCTACTATGATAAGCAAACACCCTCATACATATATTTACTTGCTAGTAAATATCAACAGGTTGGCCTTGTGGAATTTGAGTTAGAATGTGTAATAGGTTTCAGCCTTCTACTTGGAAATCTTGATTTTTTCAAGTACTTTATGCTCAGAATGAAGCCTGGGAGGGACTTCATGCTGCAAAACTAGAAAAGCCTACTCCCAGAAGCATCAAAGCAGAGGCCATCACAGATTTAAGGCAGTTTTTATTTGCTGAGCCTGAAGCTGTGTTGTAAATGTGAGAAACACAATACTTAAGGAGATAAATGGCTTAGTCTACTAATCCTAGAATTCTAGAGTAGTTTTGGTTGGAAAAGACCTTTAAGTTCAACCATTAGTCTCACACTGCCAGTCCCACCACTAAGCATGTCCCTAAGCACCTCATCTGCATATCTTTTAAATACCTTCAGAGATGGTGACTCTTAAGTGCTTAACCCTTTCAGTAAGAAATCTTGTTTTCTAAACAGTACCTGAGAGAACAAATGACTTGCTTTGCCAAAACAAGCAGTAGAAAATAAAGGTACCAATGTAAGCTTGTTTTGAGGATGTATTTGGGTGAGAGTAACGCTTTTCTACTGTTCAGCCGTGGTGTTTCATTAGAATTGCTGATTTAAGAGGGACCAAAAGTTTTGTGAGAGCATGTTATTACACTGACATGCTCCAAATTCAGCTTCTGTTGGGAAACCCAACTGTGTAAAATGAGCTGGATCACTGATGACTCTGGGCTTGGCTGGGATAGAGATAATACAAAGCGTTGGGGGGACACAGCCAGGATAGATGACATGAACCAGCCAAGGGGATATTCCATGCAAGATGACATCACATTCCCTATATAATCTGGCTGGGGTGGCAGGAAAGGGCAGCTTGGAATGGGCAGAGCATTGGGTTTTGGGTGGTGAGCAGTTACATTATGCATTACTTCATATATTCTTTTATTTGCACTATTATTGTAGTTATTTCTTCTTGTCTAATCCTATTAAACTGTCCTCAACTCATGAATTTTTACCATTTTCTTCCAATTCTTCTCCCCATGCCACCAAGAGGGGAAGGAGTGAGCAAGTGGCTGTAGCTTAGTTGTCAGCTGGATTTAACCCATGCTGACTTGCCACACAGTGCCTCCCCACACAAACTTTATTGTATTATGATGTAAAATAACAGCATTATGGGGCATTGCTGTTGCTTTAATCAGTACTACAGTCTCATCAGTAGCCAGTCATTCATTCTAGAGTTTAATGACACAAATCTGGATTTATTAGTGCTGTAAACCTATGGGAAGTAGTGAGTAGTAGCAGTATTAGTGGTGGTTTTTCCATAACAAAAAAAAAAAAAGTTGGATTTATTAGACCTGAACATGATGTGTTTATTTCTACAGTAAAAAAATGGTGGTGTGTGAGACATTAAGTTTGCTTGAATTATCTTTCATCAGCTTGACTATAGCATTAAATGAAATTGTGGAACACTTTCCCATTTCCTAGCAAACTCTCAGTTCCTGAATTAAAGGACCAAAAACTGTTTGGAAATCGTTTTACCCCAGAGAGAAAGGCTTTTATTTTAAAATAGCCCTTCCACACATAAAACATTGCCACAGTAGAGACCCCTGATTTTCGTGAGAGGATGAATTGCACTATTGGTCCAAGATAGGAGCTTCTGGTGCAAAATTAGCTATAGTGCTTAGTGTCCTTAGGAAGATTAAACCCTTAGAAACCAGTGCAGCCATGTATGTGAATTGCACCACTCTATGCAACTGTTAAAGCATCTTTGTGATTGTTCCAGGCTTTGAAAGGTCTAAGTAAGTAAAGATCCATTTCTTCATGGGGTTGGTTTTTTTTTGTGTAATTTTCCATCCAGTTGCTTGTGACAGTTTTTAAGAGGGGCTGATGAATACAAGTCTTATCCAGTCCCTCTACAAACCACTTCCTGAGTTCAAGGTAGAAAGTTCTTCCTCATCTTGGTCACCTTTCACACTAACCACTGTGTGGTATCTATTAGTTGTAATTCTCCAGTGCTGATAAAGAAAAAGGACCATAAAGATTTTTGAGCCTCATAATCAAGCCCATGAAGGACTTTCAAGATATAAAAGCTAGGGAGGTGTGCTGCCTTATCTTCTGCTGGCTGCAAAATCTGATCATCTCCTTCTGTTGTTCTGATAAAAACAGTCTTGCCCATTCAAAAAAAAAACCCAAACCAAATGGGTGGGCTACTGGGGCCTTGTCTGAGAGGTAGAGCCACAGTTCTCTTGTGAGCAGAAGCTATACAAAGGAGTCTGTTGCAGCTGGGTACACAGAGAGATGGAGTGTGGGGTGAATCCCAGGTGTGACAGTGGGTACAGAAAAGAAGAGGGGGAAAATTCCCAATTCTAACTCCTGCTGATCCATGCACACGCTCCCCCCATTTACTGGGGCTGAACTGGAGACAGCTGGTACTCTTCCAGACACTGAGGAAGCTGAGTGTCAGCACTGTCTGCTTCAGAGGACATTAATTATCTATAGCTTCATGGGGAATGGAGCCTTATTGTTGGGATGCCATGGCAAGCACTCCTGGAGAGGAGCAGCAACTGCCTGTCCTGGACCTCCTGAGAGGAAAGAGATGAACCATCTGAGACAGATCCAGGGCAGCTCCTGTTCAGTTCTGCAGCACAGTTGTTTGCAGCTTGGAGCTGTTGAATGCAGCAGACAGCTTTATGGACTCCTGATCACGTCCAGCTCCTACCTCTATGCAGCTCAAAACTCTCCTGGAATAATGGCCCTGTAATCCAACACAGGGATACAGCAGAAGGAACTTGGTTTCCCACTTGTGCAGTGGAGTGTGGAGGTATTGTGAGCTTCCCAAAGTACTCACGGACAGAAGCCTTGGCCAACACAGCAAACCTGAGGCTAGTTTTTGAATTCAAGGTCTCTGCTCTGACTTCTGCTTCCCATTTGGAGTTTTAAAAGAGAACTGTCTGATCTCTTGAATGTTTTCTGTGTTCAACACAGCTTGGAGACTTCAGACCTGTCTCTTGTGTGTTGCTATCCTGTTGAGGTTGGGTCTGTGCAATGAGGCTGTTGTCTTCATCTTTCTCAAGTGGTGTAGACAAAAATGATCGTCCACCGAGTTTCCACCAGTCTGAAGTGGTGTTAAAATCGTCCAAAACTGTCTGAGCCTATCCTGAAATACTTTGCATTGTCTGAGATGTGTTTCTCTGGCCTGCCCCTCTGCCCCCTCCCCCCCAGTGCCCTGTATTTTTGTGAGTATATTGTTTCCTCTTAAAAATGAGAAGAATGGCTGGATTTTTCCAGTGGCCAATGGATCCTAGGATGCATTAGGAGAAGTGTGGCCAGCAGGGCAAGGGAGGTTCTCCTCCCCCTCTACTCTGCACTGGTGAGACCCCACCTGGAATACTGCATCCAGTTCTGGGCATCCCAGTTCAGGAAAGACAGAGATTTACTGGAGAGAGTCCAGCACAGGGCAGCAAGATGCTGAAGGGAGTGGAGATCTCCCTGCTGAGGAGGGGAGGTGCCCATCTTCTCAAAAGGTAATGAAAGTGGACAGCTGGCAGAGGTGGACCACGTTTGGTTTTGTGGTGTAGCAATGATGGGCTCAGCATTCCTGAGCAGGTGTAGGTGCTACTAGGAGCAAGCATGTGTCTAACTGCACAGACAGTGCCTTGAGACAGCAGGAGTCCCCCTCTCTACTGTGACCTCATGCTGGTACAAGGAACAGCTCCTTGACCTCTCAGACACTGCATCTTTTTCTCTGATTTTTACATCCCTCTTGGAGGAATATTCAGTATCTACCACTCTGCTGGACAAGGGCAGTGAACAAGTCACCTCTGCAGGTCACATTTAGCTGATGTTGTGGACTGCAGCATCTCAGTAGAAACTGGGAGAGTCCTAGGCAGTTGAACATACTTTTTTCCATACAGTAGCAAAACACTGGTGATTCAGGATGCAGATGAAAATGCAACAGAAAATGTATGTGGGTTGTGAATTTAAACATATAAATTGCACCATTTTTTCTGGGTTTTGCAGTGTATTAGGTCAAAACTTGCTTATTTAGGAATCTGGTCCTTTGTTTGCCACGTATTTCTACATACATTTTGTCAGTCCCTAAACATGGCTCACTTCAGACTAAATTATTCAGATAATAAAGACACCTGCACCATGTATTGAACCCTGAACATCTTCCTTTTCTCTTGCCATTGGCAACTGAAATGTTTATCTTATAGTGGATGATCTATAATACTATTGCCCTGTCTCACTGCTGAGCTTTTTTATCTGAATACTACTGTGCCTTGTCTTTATTATCATAGAGATCTATTTTAAATTAAAATAGCCTTAACTTTGTAATTGGAAAATGTGCTGCGATTTTAATTAATGAAAGTATTGAAGAGTTATTTGGGTTCTGAGTCTATTTTTGGCATTCAACAGCCACATAATCTTAGTGTTTTATAATTGAAATTCCTATTGGAAGCCTCCATAGTAAAAATACTAAAAAAAAAAAAAAAGAAATTAGATTACCTCTGAGACTTAAAAGAACTGTTGAAGAATTTATTAGAACAATGTTAAAATATGCACTAAAACCAGTCATTTTAGTTTGCAGGTTGAAATGAGATACCTGGGAATTTAGAGTGCTGTACTACTCTGATTAATTAAAATGTAGTCAGATGAAACCTCCGCTATAATTGAAATTGTTCCCCAGGGTTTTACCTTCATTATAGTCCTGGTGCAGCCTTCTAATCCCAACCATTGCTGAGCTAAGTAATTAGTTCAGTTAAAAAAAAAAAAAAAAAAGGATGAAATTACTGTGACAATGCATAGGATTTCTATTTTTTATTGCTATGCTGGGCTCTGTTTGATATGATTGACTGTATACGGCCATTCATTCTGCTGCCAAAGACAAACAGTTAAAGTCTCTCTGATTGGAGAGCTGTGCTGTTTTCCACAGTGTAAGCCTTGGGATTTTTCACAATTGCTGTTTTCTGTACCTTTGGCCCAGACACCAATCTCCCCTCACAGATGTGCTACCTATCTCATCCGTGTTATGCTGTGGCACTGTCATCCTGCAGTGCGGGTTCCTTATCAGCACTTCTGCTGTGAATTAAGTGAGGAGACTTTTTCCAACAGGGCTGTGAATGCAGAATTGATACGGATGGGATACCAGAGAAAATCTGCCTCGTGAGCCTGTCTCCAGAGTGGACTTCAGAGGCTAGATAAAGCACTGCTTCTGTCTCTCCCACAATGTATATATTCTGATCCTAGCTTGACATAGTCTGTCATCAGTTTGTCTGTGAGCTGGATGCAGCAGTGGAACCCTTTGGATAGGGCTAACCCTTATCAGTCTCTTGCTTCATGCCAAGACACTCTCCCAGAAGCTGCTGAAGAGCAAAGACACAGCAGAGATTGTGGCTCACAGTACTGGAACTGGTGAATGGCAGCTCCAGATTAAAAGGGATCCCACTGATCTGTGTCTCTCTGACAGAGTGAACCCCAAGTTTGTTTCATCTTAATGATAGGAATGTAACTGATTTGTATTCTCAATAATCCTTTTAAATATGGTTGCTTTTCTGAGGGTTAAAGAAAGGGACTTCATGTCCATTTTGTTTGAATATAATATATATCTATTATTTTATTCTACTATAGCACTTCAAGAAACAACTCAGTTCCTCACCTCACAGCAGACTCTTTTCTGCTCAAGATATAACTATACCTCTGGTGCACAGAGAGCAAAATGCAGCAGGGGACCCTATGGAAAAGTTTTGTATTTTGTTTTGGTTTTTTTCCTCCTATTTTTGGGAGATGGATTTGTGAAAGCAGGTCAGACAAAGCTTGACGCTACGTGGCTTGTTGTATGAACTTTGATTGCCTTCCCTGTCACCAGTAAGTATCAAGGGAAAATATTCTTTAGCAGAATGACTACAATTATTTAATTAACTGTTTGCTTAGCTATAGCTTTGATTTTTCTGTGCCCATGACTATCCCTCCTTCCTATATAGCATATATTGGCACATCGCCCTCTGTCCCTTCCTTCCTGGAAAGTACTTTGATGACAACAGCCACGAAAGGTTTTGAAAGAGAATTTCTGTGCAGAAATTTCTCTGTTCTTTTCATAACAAATATTGTGTTAGCTTCTCGTGCAGGCATGCACACAGAGAACTCTACCCTTCATTCTACCCATTCTGCCTTTCTACTCTACATTCTTGGCCAGCTCTTTAGGTGTCACCTTCACCCTTCTCTCAGTGTCTTCCATCCCCTTTCTGGGTGTCCCTGGCTGGATGTTGGCTGCAGCACCAGCCATGCAGTGATGGTGAGGGTGAGGCTGAAGTCCCACTGGCTGACTCCAAAGCTGTGTACTGGTGATGCTGTAGCATCTGACAGGGCCTCTTGATAAAGGTACCTGTTTCAGGATGAGTCGAGGTACGTTTTGATTCCTTTCAAAACCTCAGCTTGTTTCTGTCAGTCCAGTTTGCCTGAGGGATAGCAGGGAGGTAGAAAAATCCCAGCATCATGTGTTGTTTGGAGAAAGCCCCCAAGAAGGAACAGAAATATAGTGAGCAGTAGGAGGAATCTGACTACTGGTAGGACTTACTCATCTGTCTGGTGCTGTTTGGATTTAGCCATCTGGCTCCAGCCTTTCTTAAACCTGTCAGCTGAGGGTGATAGTGCCAATGGTAGGAGCTTGTGAATGGCCCCTTGGAGTTTCTCCTGGCCAGCTTGCAGTGTATGTCATCAGCAAAGTCTCATCTTCCTCATCACCCACAGCCTCATGCAGGAACACAGTGAACATGTAGAACTCCTACCCCCAGTGAGAAAAGGGGATTTCATATCCATTTGAGCAACCCAAATAGAAACAAAGGGTTTCAGTCTTTTTCTGTGTTAGGGGAGGGAATAGTGATCCTTTTTTCCTTTGTAATTTTTTTCCCTTCTTTAGTGGTCTCCACAGCAATGGGCACATCACTACAAACAGAGGTCTTCCCTCAGCAAGATGAAGCCAGCTTATGCTGGTGCTGACAGTGTATGATGGAGGACAGAGAATAGAAAGAGGAGGCTCTTAACAAGCAGGATTGACCCCAGCCAGAAAAAGCCTAGAAGCAAGTTTAGGTTCCTTTGTGTTGTGAGGCCTGTAACACAGATCTGCTCCTCCATAAACTCTTCCACTAGTGCCACGTTCATATTTATCCTCACAGTGGTCCTACCCTTTCCCAATGCTGTTGTCCTGTCACCTAGATGTATGCCAACAAACCTCCCATTGGTTTGGTGACAGAGACCTTGTAGGCCTGGCTGCTGTGGGGAAGATGGGATGAGCACCCCTGGAAAACAGACTGCCTCTGGGATACAGCAGCACTCCCACACCTCTGCCAGGAGGATCTTTTTCACTGCTGTCTTTGTAGGCCAGTCACACTCATGCTGCTTTATTTTAAGCCAACTCCCACCCCCACAATGTCTTCAGCATTGGTGGGGAAACATCTTCCCACGCAACAGTGCTGTCACAAATATGAAGTGGATTCATTAAGCAATAATTTGAGGCGTAATCTGACCAGTTTGAAATTTAGGGATGTATTTGTTTCTTCTCTTCTCTATCAGCGTATCATAGAATCATAGATATTAGGGGTTGGAAGGGACCTAGAAGATCATCTAGTCCAACCTCCCTGCCTGAGCAGAATCACCTAGACCAAGTCACCCAGGAACAGATCCAGGCGGGACTTAAGTGTCTCCAGAGATGGAGTATGACTGTTGATGAAAGGCTGTTGCCAAGCTTAGGCTGCAGTGGTTGCTTTTATACCGTGAATCCTGTCATTTATTGGCAGACTCAATGAAAGCATTTACAGTACCTAAGTTATGTTCCCTGAGTTCTTGCAATAGAAACCTTCTGGATGAATCTGAATTAATACACATCACAGCCAAAGTTCGCATCAAAGAAGTTCACATCACAGAAGGGAAGGAAGATTAGATGATCTTGTACAGAGTTGAGAGTAGCCAAAATGAGAAGCATCTTCAGCAGGTAAGACTTTTGCCACCTTGTAATCTTTTTGAGCCTGATGGATGGCATTGCTTAACCAGCAGATATGTGATGAGCTGAACTGAGTGCAGGAATTCACCCAGCTGTCATGGATTAGATAAATTCCCAGTGACTTAATGACCCCTTCTGTTAATCTAGAACCCATTGGCCTGTCCTCAGATATTGCTGCTGTGACCCGGCATGTTGTTATGAAGAACATTTAGGTTCTGTCACATCAGTGTCTGGACCTTTGGATCAAGTGGATCTTTCTAATCAATTTCTTCAGGTTACCTTCCCTGTGTGCTTGCCCTGCAGGAAGCTACGCGTGTGTGTGCCAGTGCTAAATCTGTGGTTTCAGAGTGTCTTTACATGATAACAATCTCCTCGTGTTGGAGTCCACACCACAGTATCATGTCCATGTGACCTGAAGTGTGCTAGGATCTCCTTACAGACAGGCATGCTGTGCTGTACTCTGTCCAGGTTTTTCCCCTCTCCTTAAGAATTACAACAGCTTAAGATAGTGCTGAGAAAAAATGTTAAGGCACAATGTTGTTTTAAAAGGAGAAGCAATGCAGGACCAGTGCAAAACATTCATTGGCAAGGAGACCCAATTCAATATGGTGATTAATCCTGCCTTTACTCTGTCTGAAGCCAAGCAACTTCTTTGCAACTGTAAAGGGATTTGAGCATGTGTTCTTTTTTTATTTTTTTAATATATATCTGTGCTATTTCCAGCAAGCCCTATATTACAATCCTGAAGCCATACTCTCATTGTACAAAATAATACGGATAAAACACCACTCAGCATAACTAAATGCATATCTGTAGATGTAATCATTAAGCATACAGTCACATACCTGTTTTTCTCTTACTTTTCAGTCTATGGGCATAACTGTGTGCTTTTTACATTAATTTAACCAGGTAAAATCAGACAAGGTATATTCATTTCCACATATATATTCATTATATATCTTATATATATTCGTTTGCACATGCTGGGATTGTTTTATTTTCTGCTTTTCTTTAGTCAGTGATAATAAAAATTGATGGTCTGAAATTGAGAATTTAATTATTAAAAAAAAAACCAAACCCCTTACTACTGACATGCAGAACTGGTCTACCACAAAAAAACATATCTAATTTGTCATTATCAATCGCTTTCTTAATTATGATGACAATACAAAAATGAAGCAAGCTTACCTTAGCTCAGGAGACTGTTTTTGCTGTATCCCAGGCAGTGTCCTCTTCTTATTCACGTGGAAGGGGAAAATCCTCTTGAAAGAAATAAATGCTGAAAGAGTGAGGCATTTAAGGAGCTCTCATCTGAGCTCCTGATACACTTGTTTTGAGCGAATTGCAAAAACCTCTATCCAGTAGTAGCTGAGTGACTTTCCTGGTGTGCTGTGTGGGCTGAGAATCTGCAGGAATAGACCTGAGACGGTGCTGCAAGAGAGCAACAGAGGGGGGACCTTGGCATGAGTTGGACCAAACTCTAAATATAGCCCAACCCACTTTCCATGCTCTTCATACTTTGAAGGCAGATGACCTCCCAGCATGTCACTCTCTACAAAGAGACAATCTAAGGGAGCAGGACTGCAGTGTAAAAGGACAGAAAGACAATCAACCATCTGCTTTCAGCAAGAGAATGTAGGTATGAGCTCTATTTTTATGCCAGTTGTTATTGAACGAATCGCAGTGTGCTTTATTTTATTGTCAAATGAGCTGCGTGCCACGAGTTCACTAAAGACCTGTGCAGAGGAGGGATTGCATTGTAACTGCTAGTCTTAAACAGAGAGCACTAACACAGATTAAAAGCCTTTCCTCCTCTCAAAAATCTTAATGTAGTATTTCCCTAAAAGCTTCTGTCTGTGTGAAATTACCCTTATAATTTGCTCTTACAGTAAAGACATTTTGGAGAAGTGAGTTAAATGTGCAAATGTGTATCCTAATACCATATAAATTCGAGATGCTAGGGTGGCTTGAAAGGGCAGCACAACCTGCAATATCAGGGAGCAAACTGCAGAGAAATGTGTAGTGTATGCAGAGGGCAAAGCAAGAGTAAGAGACATAGAAACATAACCCTTGGGCCTTAGACAGGGAACTGTTTTTCAACAGATGGTTTATAATCCAGGGAATTTGCCACTCTATGTGGCAACATATCAGGGTATTTCGTTACTAACCTGAAGGAGAGTTTAACTTGATATGAGTCAACATGATACTCTTGTCAAACAGGGCCCTGATACTGCTATGTCATATGAAGACTTCTGAATTAAAAAAAGCTGCAGAAATCTGAGCAACTCAAAATGTCTTCTCTCACTTGCTGTGTGAAGACATGCAGGGAAGCTGGGATAAAAACTTGTTTGCAGTATTTTTCTTCAGTGGGATAAATGTGCCATTGGTGACATCTATCTCAGTGTATGTTACATTATGTGCATGGGTGCAATTGTCAATATTCAGAGAAAACCTAAGGAAACATCATGGCTGGGAGGACCTAATCCCATAGATATGTATGTCTGCCAAATATACACAAGCCAAAAAGCATGCATTTTATCAGTGGTCTGTGAAGCAACAGTGTGAATCTATGAACAGGAGTTTGGGCTATTAAGTTTTTGTGAAGTGTGCCATATTATTCTTTTAATTGTAGCCTGCTGGTTTTGGCAAATTCCAGTGCAATTTTATCACGATCTATTGGCTTCAAGTACACAGGGTTAGACAGACTTGCCTTCACAACAAGAACCACAGCTGCTTCCAAGATGGTGAAAGAACAGTAGTAAATATGAATCTTCTGCAGTATTGAGAGACTCACATCTGGGACCATATTACATTCCTGGGCAGAATGCTCATAGTCACACCTAAGATAGAGCCCAGCCATTAAGTAGTTCTATGGATTTATCCAAGTTCCTCTTAACTCTTAAATTACCTATTTCTTCCTCATTAACAGAATAAATGTTTGTTAGGAGTGAATATTTGAACAAATGAATGATGCTGATGTTTGAATTTGGAAAGAGGACCTAGAAAATGAATGAATCTGCCTCTGGATAGACAAATATTGAGTGACATACTAGCACTGTGTAAGTAATGAAATTATAAAAGGATGTGATACCAACATCATTAAACCTCAACAGCATCTTCACTCCAGAACTGTACCCTGATATGATCCAGACTAACCCAACCAATTCCAACTACACAGTGCCACTTGGCCTGTCTTGCCAGTGCTGGGATATTGAAATCACAATGGATCATCCAGAGCATGAAGAGAATGATAAAAAGGGAGAGAATATGTACAGCATGAGCTAGTACTCTTCACTGTTCACACCAGATTTCTGAGGCAGTTTCCATATAGGATAGATAAGTAGTTCTGAAAAACTTGGTGGGTTGCAAAGTACATGAAAAGTCAGACTGTCAGGAACTGACATGCTTCTCCTGTATGAATATCTTGGAGAAGGGGTGGTTTCTTGCTTGTACACATAATGTGCTGGGTGGCTTTGGGGAGAGAATGTTATATTTTGGGGAGGCTTTTGGACAGTAGTGCTATTAGTATCTAAGGGGCTGTAAATGTTGCTTGCCCACCCAAATAATGCCAGCTTCCTGAAAGGAGGGGAAAAGGTTTTAAGAGTTATCCAGAGGTCAGTGGAACAGGATAAGTTATGATTATTTTTTTTATAAGTTATAAGTTTATAAGTTATAAGTTATTTTTATAAGTTATGATTTATTTTTTTTTTAGCAATCCTGCTGACAGCAAGATGTAACTGTTTGCAGAGGAAGGTTCTCTGTTGAATGTGAGCATGGTTGGCAAAGTCTGGCCTGTGGTACTTTGATGCCCACAACAACATGCCTCTGTCATCAGAGGAGCTGACATGGTGTCACAGATTATCAGAGCTCAGAACGAGATGCAGCGTTGACTGGGGTGTGAGTGGCTGTTTCTGGAACAGATAAAGAACTTCTCCTGTTGTATGAAATAAGAATACTTGGGTAATGTAGAAAGATGTTCACATCTGAACTATTTTCCCAAATGTTTGTTGAGTTCAGAGTTGGACACTGGTTCTCTCACTTCTTGCTGAAAGCAGAGATATTACATCACAAAGTACAGTCCAAAACTCAGATGGGCAGTGAACAGGTGGTGCCTTGTTTGTCAGGCTATTTCAGATCATGGAAACCATTTGTCCAGTTTTAGACTGCTATTGCTTGCAGTGTGTCTTTTAGTTATGAGAAACAGAAGAGGTTATTTAAAACTTAGATGAATCCTGTTTGCCTTTCAGAGCATGCCAAGTGGGATTTAGGAAGAAATGCTTAAAGATCACAGGCACCTTCCCCTGAATCTCTTTCATGCAATTCTCTCTTATTTCAAGTGTGAAGTAAATATGATGAGAAAGAGCTGGCTTAGCAGTTCAGAGAGGCATTCACAGGTACACTCTGGAATGGGTGTTTGAAGCTCAAGCACAGTGAG
Organism: Ceyx melanurus; assembly: GCA_024611195.1. Taxonomy (NCBI): domain Eukaryota; kingdom Metazoa; phylum Chordata; class Aves; order Coraciiformes; family Alcedinidae; genus Ceyx; species Ceyx melanurus. Next base: position 20,094 of record JANHGL010011475.1, on the reverse strand, counting down.
CAAGAGGGACAAAGAGGCTACAGTCCTGATTTCTTTGATGTACTTCACTTATCACAGCCTGCTTGGATGCAGTGCATGTCATGGGGGTGTGGAGCTGGTGCATGTACAAAAGTCAGTGATGGGTTCTCAAACACAGAATTTGTCCTCCCGAAATGCAGCACAAGAAGTTTGCTAGTGGGAGGCAACTGTGTGAAGGGAAACAAGCCCAGGGTAATGCACAGTGGTGACACTGAGTTACCAAGACACTTTTCAGGATGATGCTGCATGATGTAATTTTTCAACTTCTTCAAATGAAGTCTCATACCTGAAATTCCAAAGTGACCAGAAGACATATAAGTGGTCAGTGACTTCAGAGAGGAGTGGGCCTTGGAAGGGGCAGGCATGTGGGAAAGGAGCACTCAGACATCCTCAGGAGAACAGAAAGAAGGGATGCAGTATATTGACAGATGCTTGTGCTATAATATAAGGAAAAAAATTCTTGGTCTCACAGACCTTCAGCTTTCTCTCTTCTCTTCACCTGCTGCCATGTGTTAGGCTGTACAGGACTAGATATATCTTTTTGTGCATTAATAATAAGTGTATAATAAAGTAAACCCAGATCATCACTGATAATGTTTTTTAAAAAAAAGAAAAAAAAAAGTGGTCGTTGGAATGCTTTCTCTTTTTCACTTCTGGTGGCCAATAAACACTCCCAGAAAACTTCACCTTCAGACAACATGTGATGAACACTCTTGGGACAGTAATGGTGATTTGCCAGCAAAGTGGCAGTCATACTGGGGTTGCTTATTCTTCTTGTTTGTGATCCACATGGCAGCTCAGAAGAAGAGAGAATCAGACTCAGAAGAGAGGGAAAACAGCTCATGAGAACAATTCATGGAGATTAGTGTCATATATTTCCTACTGTACATGTAAGCCTGAGATTTAGACTTGTCACCTCCCATGCTCATGCCCTTTGAGAAGGTATCCTAGAATAGCCAGGCATCTGGTGTCCTCTGAGGCTGACTTAGCTCCATTGTAAGGAATAGCTTAATGTTTCAGCTCTCCTGTGCTAAAGAATTGCCAACAGTGACATCCCTGCTCTTCCCCTGCCACTCACCCCACATGGGACCTAGAGCCACAGTCCATTCAGCTGCTGATTTGATAGCTGTACCTGCCAAGAGAGGAGCCAGCTAAGCCCACTGAGCTGCAGGATGTGCTTGTTGCACAAACTTGTGCATTTGCTCTTCATCTGTAAAGCGAGAGCTGCTTCTTGTGGATTCCTATTTCCTATTTCAGAATGTCTTCATCCTGCAGTGAGATGGAAACAAGTGCTGCCATTGCTTCCATGGCATTCATTTGGGTTTGAATTCAGTTCATTAACATGTTCATCTCACCCGTTCATTTATGAGTCTCTTAGTTGTACTGGACAGAAAACATCTTCTCAGTCTCTGCTCTGTTTTTAAAGCTCTTGCCATTTGGCAAGAATCTACTCCATGTCAAGTGAGATTTTGTCCAACCTGCTAAAACATCCCCTGATTGTCTCCACTTGCTAGCTTTCAACTTACCAAACTTTTGAACTCTTACCAGCTCTCACGAGCCTATTTTAGGATGCTGACTGTTACACGAGCTCCTCAAAGTGGGAGAAGGAGTGGTATCTTGCCAAGCTCGTTTTGTTCTGTTGCATTAGGATTTTCAAAACAACTGGCTTATTCCCAAATATTATGTTGCATCTGTGAAGGAACAGATTCCCTTTTCCCCTTCATGTGCTATTACTTACCTTTCACTTAAATTCTTTGTCATATTGTTCACATATCCTTTCACTTACCTTCTTTTAACATGAAATCAGGGAAAATCAGTCATAGTTGATTTTCACTCTCCCTCTCATGTTCCCTGGACATCAGCTTACTCTGCTTACAGGTAGTGGTTGCAAAGATGTAGTTATATCATCCGTACTAGGGATGCTTAAAAAAAATCTTGCTGTTGCTCTTTATTTGAAATATATAAGTGAATCCTGCTATCAATGTACAACTTCACAATACAGGAGACTGCAACAATGAGTAAGTGTTGGTGTCAGTAAGGCATTGGGGGCTTTCCAGTAGAGGCTAGGATGGGGTTTGTGTGCATTTTTGTGTGTATTGGTTTGATGTATTTTCTGTTCTTCATTTGCAAGAGTTGTTTTAATAGGAGGAGGTGACTAATTCTGATATAAAAGTCAGCAAGCTTAGTAAGAAGGATGTATTTTTACAGAGATCCTATGGGCCATAGGTCTTCAGTACCAGTGCAATTGTTTGTCTGAGGCTTACTGAGGTATGCCTGTAACTCTGTGTGGTGAATGCAGCACTAAGAGTGCACATTATGTTGTACTTGTTCTGAAATAATGCAGGAAGATGTCATATGACTGGGATGTCATTTATCAAAAATAGCTTATTTCATTGTTCACTGCTTAGCTTCAAGGGAACTTCAAGGGAAGTTTCTACCTGTGATGCTGCAGCTGGCATCATGTGAACCATTCCATAAAGATAAATATATTACCTGCTAGGTGTAGTATTGTGAAGAGGAGGGGACACCTGTGACTTTTCCTAGGAGGATTTTCAAATACCAATGTTATAAAATGATTAAAAGTTCTGTAACAGCTGTACTTACTGCCAATCTTGAGATTGTATTATTGTGACAACCTTTCAAATGAAGATTTTATCCCTGTTTTCTAATGCAAAGATAGGACATGTTAAAACAATAACAAAACCTTTTTTTTTCTCATTACATCTTTCAGATGATGAAGGTACGAAGAAAGCAAGTAATAACAGGACAGCAACCCATCGAGATTCACATGCAAAATCTGCTGTGACAAAGAAAAGAAAGCAGGTAAGTTTGGCAGTTGTGTAGAGCACAGTGACCATAATGCATAGGAAAATGTTGTCCCCTTTCATTTAGTAAAGGGACAGTTTTTGTTGCTATTTGTCTGATCTATTGATGTAATAAGATTATTTTTAAAGTGAAATTATGTTGCCTTCTTTAGGCAAAATTACATTCCTGTACTTTTCAATAACAATTCGTTTTGTGTAGTTGAGATTGCCAGGCCTGTCTTCTCCAAAGTGATTGTTTTAGTAATAAAAGCCCAGACAGTGCTACCAAGGGGCTTATAATCTTTTCCCTTTCCCTGCTCACACAAGTTCCTGAAAGATGTTTGAATGTTGTACTGCATCTCTACCCAAGCATGTCCCCAGTGCAAGGTCCTAGTGAAGAATAATTTAGTCATATGTGACTTGATGTTTTCATCTTTTACTGCTCACAGTTTCCCTTAAAATCAGTAGGAACTGTGTCATTCAGCATTACATGGAGCATGCCAAGGAAAAGGCAGCAAGGTCTTTGGCAGACAGCATCACCTCAACTTGATCAATAGTCATTTAGAGGTCAGCTAATTTTAAAAAGCCTCTTGTACTGAAGGTAAATTTCTCCTTCCTTCCTGATACCATGCAGGAAAATCTGCCTAAGGGCTTTCCAAGAGAGAAAATGACATTGGAAGCTATTTCTCCTTGATGGTATGGATATTACTTTTGATCCCTAGATCAAAAATAGATCCACTGTGTGATGCATAGGCAGTTGCTAAAGTGAAAACCATTTTTAGGGATGTTCTTTTTTTATAACAGAGCTGTGTAAACAACACAGTAGCAATAGTCATAGTAAAAAGCATAGTAATGCCTTTGGGAATCTTTCCAAGAAGATGAAAGGTGAAGCGAGTCAAGTAGCTGAACTGGTTGCACATTTTGATTAGGAGAGAGGGAACTGGGCAGTACAGGAGAAAGCTGTACTGCCTTTGTACAAGCTCTGCTAGAAGGTAAGATGCTGAGGACTTCAGCTTGGTGAGGATGCTTGTGGAACTACTTTTTATCAACTTTTTCTTCACTTAAGCACTTAAAAGTAAGTTAAGACAGTTTATGTAGGCGAGTTCCTTTGCCATTTCTACGAGAACATTAGAAAGAATAATCAGCACAGGCTATCCTGACAGGGTAGTGTGTGATGGCTCAGCTGCAGCAGAACACCTGCCAAAGAATCACTGTGGTTGGAAAAAACATTTAAGATCATCAGGTCCAAGCATTATCTACCCTACCAGGGCCAGTACTGGACCATATCCTCAAGCACCATATCTAGATGGCTTTTAAATATGTCCAGAGATGGCAATTTTACTTCTCTGGGCAGCCACAGTTCTTCCTGCATTTTGGAATCAGGTAATTTGACATTTCACCACAAAACTCCAGGAAACAACACTCTGTGGGAGCTAGAAGTCATAGATATGTTATTGCATGTCTTTTATGGAGAGCAAAACATGGAAAGCTACCAGTTTTGTAGTTCTGGTGCATATAACAGAACCCATTTTACTTATCCCTGCCTTATTCAGAGGCTGGAAGCTCTACTGCTGCAGACTTGGCACCTTAAAGCCAGTCAGGAGGCAAGAGAGTAGAATTATGAACATTTATGTTTCTAGCTGTCCTCAGGTTTATAATGAAATGAGTAATTTGTCTCCAGTCTGAGTGGCGTATTGATGTGTTTACTTTGCCACAAACCCCAAAGGGCAGAGCATGTGGCTGACCTAGAATGTAAACTTTCACACACACATGCAAGAATGTTTTCACTCTACATTTGAATTTCTAGTAACTTGGCAACATGTAAAGAAAAAAAAATGTTAGCAATATAATACAGGAAATACTTTACTGCCTATGATTAACAAACAAGGAATTTATGACACTTTAGTTCATAAGTGAATGATCTCAGCAAAAAATTTCCTGTTTTCTGCATTTTAAGAGCTTCTGTATAAAATAGCTTAGAAACACAAAAGCATGAGGGACCCTGTGTCAAAAACCAGTAGGTTGCCTGCTCTGTGTCCTGCATAAGTAAAACATACAATTGGCCTTTTCAGAAGAGTGGCAGGTGAAGAGAGATTGCAGAAATAGGTAGGCAACTAACATTTGGATAAGGGTCAGAAGTTCAGTCTAGATCAGATGCCTAAATACTTTGAACTGCAGATCATCAGGCATGTTAGTTAACTAGACATGCAGCCATTCTTCACCAGGAAGCTTCTCTTTTTCTTACAGCATCATTTTTAATGTCCAAGTGAAGCAGACTAATTATTGCTAAGCTAATAGTCATCTGTGGCTAGATATGATGTTGTAAAGGAGGTAACTTTTGAGTCTTAACATGTTTCTCTGAGGAAGCAAGACTGACTAGAAGCATGCTGTGGAATTCTGTTGCTTTTGAAAGCAAGGGTTGCATACTGCCTTGGAAAAAGAAGCTGTGGCATTGGTGATACTTTTAAACATTGAATGGTTATCAGCGGGAAAATTTTGTTTCTCTGTGAGAAATTTTTTTGGCTCTGGGGCACAGTTTTATTCCTTTTTTCATGTAGGTATGAGCTGGGAGTGTTTTGCAGATTTATGGAAAACAATTCAAAATGTATATGAAGGGAGAAATGGTCTCAAAGTGAATGAGGCATTTTTTGATATGCTGAAGGATGGGTAGTGCTTTCAAGGGTAGCAGGGAACCATCATGCTCTACTGGAGGAGAGAGATTCAGATTGGCCCCTTTTGGCTTTTTGATTGCTTGGCAATATCCCTTGGCTAAATCAATCTGAAGGCTTGTTCTCTGCATAGAATAGGATGATGCATATGGAATTTATGGTTGAAACTCTTGGTTGACTATCTGTGGACAGCTGGGATGAGCAAGAGGAGAGCAGGAATTGAAGGCAGAGGGTGCTGTTTCATTGTTTAATAGGAATAAAAAAATGTGGTGTTTTAAAAGCACTTGAATCAGAGTTAGGGCAGAGGGTCTAAAAAAAAAAAAAGAAACAAACCAAAAATAAAACCAAAAAGCTTATTTTCGTTCTGGAACAATTTTGTTTAGTTGAAACTAATTTCTACTTGCAGTCATTCTCTTGATTTCTAGTGAAAAGAATATGTGTTTATACCTGAGGAAACTGCAGGGACAGTTCTCTGTTGTTAAGTCCCTGTCACAGCTTCTCATGGGTGGGTATTGGTCTAGGCTGCAATATATTCCAGCCCTAGCTGTAGAGTCATCTGTGTTGAGCATGCTGGTATCCTGGTTTTTATTGCTAAATTAGCCAGGGGAGTGAGGAGAAAATGGGATATGGAGGTATAAGATGAACAATTAAACCCCAGAAAATGCTTCTGATAAAGATGTAAGAGTGGGCTTGGACAGGCACAGATGTGCTGGGGTAGACTCATAGAGTTGTCATCAAGTGGCCTCCTGTTATCAAAGGAGAGCTCAGAAAGTCTCAGAACATCTGAACTTCTGTGAGCTTCCCTTTGGCCCCCTTGACCCTCTTGAAGCTGCCCTCATGAGGGAACAAAGCAGCAGCTTTTCTGGCTTTCAGGTGGACTCCCTTTTCTGCTGATACTTTTATTCCAGGCTTCTCTGCAATTTTTCACAGATTTTTCCAGCCAAATCCATCATAGGAGCTTTTTCCTGCAGCTCAGCCTGTTTTCCCACTGCTGCTCATCAAATCACTTATGAGCTCTAAAGCCTGTCTGTGCAGATTAATTTGCATTTTCATGAAGTGGAAGTCCCCAAGAAGGCAAAAGAAAAGAGAATTGCTATGTTCAAAACAAAGCCTGTGCCTTGCTTCATCTGTTGTGGACAATTTTAGGTAGTAAAGGACAAATCCTAGCCCTGGCTCGCATATAGGGATGCTGCTACAAATGGACCAGTTCAACCTGCTCGTTCAAGCACAGAAAGAGGGTTAATGATAGCAACACATGTTGGATGTTATTCTGAAATGCACCATGTATTTTTCTTGTTTGTATTTGACCCTGCCTGCTATGAGGAGACAAAGCAATAATGAGGTAGAACAAATATGAAACATGTTTTCCTAAACTCTGCATTACAAAAGTAAAAGGAAATTCAGATCCCGATTGTTTCCAGTTATTCTCGCCTAGTTCCATTGTATCTCTCACCATCTGGGTGTTCACCTTAGACCCAGATACATTTTAGAGCACCATTGATGAAGTTCAAAAAAAAAAAAACAAGCGTACACAATAACAGAGATTAAAAATATAAAGTTTGTGAGAAGTTTTGTTCATGTTTTCCTCTCAATCTCTTGTTGTTTCTTCTTTAATGTATCAAAACTTGCTCTTCACTATTTCATGGAATTGAGACCCCAACCTGTAAGCTTCAACTTTCTTTTATTCTCCTCTTGGTTACAACACAGATCTCAATTCCAAAATTACTCCAGATATATGTAACTGTATTTGATTCCTTCTACAGGTGGGGAAGCTTGGTTTTGTTTGTTTTTCCCTAACCCAACATTATACTTTCTGTATCCCCTCTTACCTCCCTTAGCTGATAATTTTTCCCCCAGATAATTAGATATCTGTTGACTTTTTTTCTTTTTTTTTTTTTTATGTGCTTTGTAGCCTACAGAGTGTTTTCTAAGTCAGCCTGAAGAAAAACAAGACAGCACTGTAAAAGCCAAGAGGAAAAAGAAGGTATGAATGTCCTAGGGTGTGTGTGGGGACTGGGCAGAGGGTGTATATGCTGTACCTGATTCAGAATTGGTACTATCCTGTGATGATAAGTAATATGGTCAGCATGGCCATGCAGCCTCTTTTAGAGTAGAAATTCCTACTTTTTTTTTTTTTACATCACTCAAAATACCCATTTCCAACCTGAACTGTGGCATTGTGTCTCCAGTCCACTCAAGGGTTGTCTGCATCTACACCCTGCCCGCAAGTGCTGCACACCAGGAAAAGGTAACTGCATCAAAGAAAGGTGCAGTTTCAGTTGGTGCAGAATCTGCCCCATTTCAGTGGTGTGGACAGGCTCCAGATGCTGTTCTGTCTTTTTTTGCCAAGGACCATCCTTATTCACTCTTCTTTCTCTTCATAGTACATCACTCAATCACCTCTGTTGTCACTCTGGCCATCCTCCATCCTCACCCTCAGCAACAGGCATGCTCTGCATTCTGGATGGAAATTATATGGCACCAGGCAAGTTAACTGCCTTTTGGGACAGCCTGTAAATAGTTGGCTCCCTCACAAGGCTGAGAGGTGGCCTTTTTATGGTACGTCAGGACTCTTAATCATCCAGGGAATAGCAAGAGGGAAGAGTGGGATTTTGTTTTGAATGCAGCTCTGGCAGAAGTGACCTCGGTACTTGTTCCACTGCTGCCAGAGCAAAAGCACCCCATGGCAAAGATTGGTGAACCAGACTTAACAAAAAGGCCTTTTTCTCAGGCAAACAATACGTGCTTAGCTACACCTTCTGTTTCAGTGGGGATAGGCCACTAAGTTGACATACACAGCCTGTCAGAAAATCCACCAGGAAATATTTATCAGCTTGATCTATGTGTTCCAAACGAAGTGCTCTCTCCAAATACAAGGAAGAGGGGGGGAAAAAAACCTCTTTGCTTTTAGGCATCTGGAATGAATTGGAAGAAAAATAATAAAACTTCCTGCATGAGGAACATTTCCCTACTGCTCTCCTTGAAGTAAGAGAGTTTGCTCAGGTGTCCTTGCTCTTGCTCTCACGGAATTTCTCGTTAGTATCAGGCTTCTCCCCTCCAGAGTGCTATAATTTTCCTGAAAGACCAAGTAGCCCAAGGAATGACCTAATGGCCCTGTGGAATGGTGCCTTATGCTGAATTACCAAGTAAAACGAGCCTGATACTTCTGCCTTGCTGTCTGCTAAGTCAGAGTGCCTGCTGTGCTGTAGGGTGTCAGCAACCCCTATATGGCTCTTCCCTGTTGGGAATGCTGCCATGGCAGGGGTGTTTGGGGTGTACTGGGCAAGAGGGAGAGGTGAAGTGATGGGGTATGGAAGAGAAGGCTGGACTGATGGAATATGATCTGTCCCCTACATTAAAATTCCACCATAGCTCTTTTCAAAATGTTCATTGATCTTTGCTCCCCCATACCTTAGCCTGTCAAACTTGTACTTCATGTATCCACCACCCCTGCAAAGCTGCCAGAAATGCTTCCAGGCACACCTCAGCTCTCCATGTATTCTCCCTTTGCCTCATAGTTATGTACCCTTTTCCTTCATCCAAACCATGTGCTCCTGCTCCTGTTCACTGCTAGACTCGGGCTACCGTGAGTCCTCATGATGGCAATCTCAGTTTAGCCTGCACAGCTGAGAAACCTCATCATGGCCTTTCACAAATTAATCACTTCTCAGGGAGAACAAGAGAGGCTGCACATTCTTGTCATTCTGTTCAGGTTGCCTCCATCCTTGTCAATCTGCTGCTTGTCTTTAAATATTGACAGGTCATCCAGATAATGGGAACCCCGAGCTCTTCTGCCCCTGTGATCCATGTAATGATGGGGAAAAGTTCAGCAACACTTCAGTGAAAATTCAGATTTGTTGCTTCCTAACATTACACATCGTGAAATTAATTACACATGTCCAGGCTCATTAGTTTGGTTTTAAAAATTATGCATTTTGAAAGAACAAAGCAGCTGCTGAACATTTTCTACCTGATTTTTGGTTTTGTGAGCTTTTAACTGATATCTGTCATGCTTGTATGATATGCTGTGAATATAGCTAACCATCTTTCCTTCCAAAACGTAGTTACCCTGATTGAATCAAAATATAACTTAAGAATTATATTACCACTTCATTCCTGTTATTATGCCTCAAGAATTACAAATTAACACAAATTAAGTAAAACAGAATTTCAAAACTGATACTTAAACATAACAATTGGAAAACTCAAAAAACCAGCTTTCAGTCCTGTTTTTGTTACAGCAGCATTTCAGGTGAGTGCATAAGATCTTTTCTTCAGGTTCACAGAGCATCTCATCACAAGTATCTGAACTTACATTTGAACTCTGTATTCCCACTAAAGGGAAAGGTGATCTTGTCTCATTGTAAGGTGTTTTAAAGTTATTCTTTAATTAAGCCAATATAACTGTATAAAGTTCCAGAGGAATATTTATTTCCAGTGTTGTTAGCTAGCCAAACAGCAGAAATTACAGAAATGCCTTGCTTACCTATACTATTTGTTGGTTTGGGGTTTTTTTTCAGAAGAAAATTTCTGATATTCTGGAAGAATCTGCTCCAAAACCAGGTGTCCCTGCAGATCTGCAAAATCTGCTTCATCACCATTTTAGTGAAAAACGTTCAGTGATTGAAATGGAGGAATTAAAGCTGTCAGGTAACTTAGCCTGTATTTAATTAATACTTTTTTTCATTATACTGTTGAATTCTTTTTCTGTAGAAAAAAAAAAGATTATTGGAAGTGAGCTGTTTCATGGAAATATTTTCTCATACTCTATCTTTATTTGCTTTTTTATGTAGAGATGTTAGTTTCTTTAGAATAAGTTCAAGGTTTTTTTTGAGTTACAGAAATGAACATAAATATTGTTTAAATGTGTCCTTTTATTGTAAAGTACTAATTTTAGGAGCTCACTTTTCTAATGGAAATTACATAATTCCTAATAATAGCTTCCCAGATGCTCAGAGAGTGAAAATGTAGTTTGTGAGATTATCCGAGTCCATACAGATGCATAATACAGAAGCAGGATTTCAGCCAGGCATCAGCTACAAATCCAAGTGTCACACTGTCTTTTCCCATGGAAATCACAGATGCTGCCAGCATTTGTACAGAGCACCATCCATGTGAACACAAATGTCTTTAAGGAAACATTCTTTAATATACTTACAATATATCAGCAAACATAATGTGCATGAGTTGTACATTAATCTGTTTCACCAATGGTAATTCACAGGTGATGGATTTTAGCACAGTTGTGATTTCATCAGTGTCACTAGTGGTTATGATGCAAACATAAATGCTCCTTTTGTTGTTTAAAGTACAGCAACAAACATATTTTTCCTTTATGTTTTCAGATTCCTGTTTTTTACCAGCCAATGATCTCACCCACAGTTTTTCTTCATACCTGAAGGAAAGTGAGTTGAAATGTTTGTTTAAATGGGATTAAAGTTGTATGAAAAACATTGTTAACACAATATTGCTGCAGTTTTTATCTATATTGCCAAATATTTTTGAAATAGTAATAACTTTAAGGGGGTTTTGTTTTTGTTTTTTTTTCATGACAGGTCTTAGTTTTCTGGCTCTTTTTTATGACTTTTTTGTATCAAAATATTCTAGGGTTTTTGGTTTTTTTTAATTGCTAGAGATTATTTCTCAGTGGCTTCATAAGTAGATGTATGTATTATCTTACAGGAAAAATCCTGCAGCTGTCTGCTGACATGAACCAAGAGAATTTTTATTCTCTTGTATATTTATGTAGAACTTCTGCTCTGGTAAACGTTTCTTTTCAGTTCCTTTCCTTGATACAAATTGCCATGTTTGGCAAATTAAGGTCATGGGTTATCACCTTACAAACTGATGGTTTTGGATGCTTATCTAATTCGTTCAGTTACGTGCCATTTCTGTATTTTAATTATTTGAGGCATTTTATTTTCAGTGTCTCAGTCACAACTAAATGTGACAGTGTTGCCAGAGATGCAGATCTCACAGGAGTCAGCATGTGTGTCCTTGCTGCTGGCTACCACTCAGCATCTTGTCTTGTCACTGAGAACTGTGGCACGTAGCACTTTTCTCTCTGAGTGTACACGGCTTTCCCATTGCAGTCTGCCCCAAGTGGGCCAAGTTCCGCAAGAAGCACCAGGAGAAGTCGTCAGTGGTGATGCTGGTGCTCTGCAGCTCTGCCCTTCGGTGCCTGCAGCTCATCAGGTACGTGGGCAGCAGATCTTGTGCTGAGGCTGGCACTCAGGCCGGGGCTTTGTCTGGAACCACAGACAGAAAGGCAAAACTGGGACACTGCCCTCTGCTAGCCAGCAAGGTCACTGACTCACACTGATGCAATGTTACTTACTCCTTTCAACTGGGGGAGTGTGGTCTTTGGTTTTAGACTGAAATAACAGTCCTTTGGTTGCATGGAAGTGCTAATTTTGTTAAAAAACAAAAATACAAGTGTAACAAATTTGGGGGAAACATGCAACATGCTATGCTTGGAACAGGGTAAACCCATGAAGCATCATGATCCCTCACCAGAAATCATGACTTTGCACCAAAGGCAACGAGGACACAACTTTCCAGGGCCTCAAGTGCCAACACATGTATCTGGCCTAAGTGCCTTCAAGTCTGTGTCCATGTTCTTAGCTGGCTCAGGCTGGCAAAGCTGCTGTACAGAGGTGACCATTTTCAATGTTCCCTGTTCTCTATTATTTTTCATTTGCTATCCTTCCCCTTATTATCCCAGAAGTCTTGATGACTGTGATTAATTGAATGTATACCTCACAGATTTCATGGTTGTCTTTAGAGTCTTGACTGCGATAATCTGTCAGTACCACCTGAGATGGAGAGTTGGGGAGTTTGACTCATGCCACAGATAGATGTGGCAGATTTGCCAGCAGAGCTTAGTCCCTGCATACAGATACAGACATTGTATCAGACACACGAGTTCATTCCTGCCTCTGTCTCAGTTATGGAGATATGTTTTGATTTGTGGTCATTAGTCAGTTTTGCACTAAGTTAGCTGTGACAACACAGGCCGTGTGTCAGTATCTGAGAAGCTGTCTAAACAACATTGCCCTCTATTGATGCCTTCTGTTGTGTTTGTCCAGTTCTTGATTGCTGTTGATTAAGCAGCAACAAGAATGTACATGGTATTCAGAGGACAAGCAGGGATCACTGGGGGACTGCATGTCTCAAGCATATTGAGAAATGCCAGTTAATTTTGCTTTCCTCCTGGGTGGTCTTAATCCCAGACCTGATTCTTGCATTTCCTTTTTTTCAATTATTTTTTTTTTATTGCTAGGTCAATGACAGCGTTTAAAGGAGACTGCAGAGTTCTCAAGTTGTTCGCAAAGCACATAAAGGTAAGAGAGCTGCAAGGCAGTTTCAGTAGAACAGAATACATAACTAGTGTACCATTTCACTTTTAGAGCATTAAGCACTAATGCCTCTCATATAGTGTTCAGATAATGTTACTTTCTTTAGATGATGCTTCCTTTGGTAACCCCTGGTTGCAGTTTGAGGAATTTAGCCAGGCACCATCTCTGACAGGTCTGGTGCAACCATGTGCAGAGTGTAGATGCTTATGCAAGTGCTGTGTTCTAAAGCTGTTCCAGATTTCTGTGAGGTGCTTATTCAAATGGATGTTTATAAACAGAAGGCTCACACCCGTGGGTTTGTAGAAGCAAACTGTACCAGCATCACATTTGTATTCTGCCAGTTGAATGCCCAGATACCCAATATCCATATCTGCTGGAGAGCACCCATTATGGTGATGCTGGAAATAATGAGTGGACATTTGGCCTTTGATAGAAATGCTGTCAAACACACAAATGTCACTTGCTGGATTTCACCTTGTTGCGGTGTCTTCATCCTGAAGGAGTTTAGAGCTAATTTAACTTCATCAATTTGCCAGATATTTCCAGAGAATTTGTTTAAATGCTAAAGGAAGCATACTGTACTGACCTTCAAAAACAGTTGGTGAAATAGCAGATTTTCAAGCTTGAAAATGACTGCACTTTAGAGAAGTGTGAAGCCCAGTTGGCTGTTAGATCTTAAACTTTCTCCCAGCTACATCAGTCTGACAGTTTGAAAGATGAATGGCAGTTGTTACTTGATATTCTAGAAAGAGATGCTATGAAGTCTTGAATTTATTTCCATCTCTTTGAGAAGACTTTTTAAAACAGTCAATGGTTTAATGTAGCTTGTCTTTCTCTCTTCAAATCAGATAAAAGAACAGATGACTATGTTGGAGAAAGGTGTGTTCCACATCGGGGTTGGAACTCCTGGAAGAATAAAAGCACTAGTGGAGCAAGGTAGGAGAACAGGGGCAGTTTCTCCATAGATATCTTGGTCTCATGAGAAGCAAGACTTGTTTTTGAAGTGTTGATGTTGACACAAAGCTGTGGATTTGGATATTAAACTGTACAGTTTTGTTTCTGCACTTCTACTACGTCAGTCATAAGTGACTTCAAGATTCTGGTCGTTGATTTCATGATCACTTTAAGCTGACATAATCAGTATTAGCAAAGTAATACTTCCCTGCCATGGTCACTGCCCACTTACTCCCCCTTCCTTCTTGTGCTAGACCAAGACTGTTGGGCAGCTCAGTGAATTGAGCTGATCCCAGTTAAAACAAAACCAATGTGCACACAAAATCAGGTCATGAGCAGGCAGAGGTGGGGGACTTCCTCTTTTGGTAGGAATAGTGATATATGCTGACTTGAAAGTGATTGCAAAACCATGGTGTAATATTTAAAGATCCATGAAACCAAACACTGCAGGTAAATCAGAATGAAATAATGGCAGAAGTCCTTGTATCAGATGTCACTCTGAGCCCAGTGTAAACTTTTGTGAGGGGTGGGTCAGAGATCTGCTTACCGATTTGATTTCTGATTTACCTGTGATGAAATGGATTATTCTATACAAATCTCCTTTTCTCTTAGAAAAGTTTGAGTACTTTTTCTTTCTCAACAGTCACTATGTACACAAAGAAAAAACAAATACCAAAATTACAATATGATAAGGTGACTCTTTTTAAAGGTTCCTCTTTCTAGACACTGCCTTTCTCCAGCTGTGGTTTCTTGGTCAGAGACTGGCTGTGAATTGGGGCTCTACATTCCTTCCAAAGGGCTACAGGAGTAGCATGATTGTGTTGCTTCCTGTGCCCTTCACCAGCATTAAATCATTACTGGTCAGCATTTCAGTGCATTTCCATGTTAGGGGAGGAAACTTATGGCAGGGACAAAGGTACATCTTACTATCCTAAGGTCTAGTCCTGTTTTGACACCTGAGTGTTGCATTGCCAGCTCACTACAGAATGGAGAGGAATCAAAACTGATATAAAGATGTAGAAGATCAGGGGACCAGCTGGAGGGGCAGCTCAGAAACCTTTCTTCTTTCACCACCATTTATTTTGGAGGATAAAGTAATTCTTTAGTAGCACTGACTCCCATTCACATAACACCCAGTCCTGTACATTGGTAAACACTCTCAGTTCCTATTAACAGAAGTTTTCAGGCCTGTGTCCTTGTAACTTAACCAGCTCCTCGTTAGCTGTGGAAATTCAACTCCTGTGGTTTCATCAAGAGGAAGTGTGAGGAGTATTTTCTGGCAGGATGTCAGCTCCTGACAAGCCTGGCATCAGTAGTTGTTCTGCTTTTGTGTTTATCCTCTAAAATGGCATGGGATTATGTGGTTAAGGGAGTTTGCAGTGTCAGTGCATGATTTTACCAACCAGCAAATGTCGTACTGAAGTGTTCAAAGATTAGTTTCCTTGGAAACAGATAGCAAAAGATGTAAAAGCCAAAAGAACATTTTGATAAGCACGTCATTTTCTCTTGGTAGTAAAATTTATGTTGCATTTTAGATGGCCTGTGCTTGAACTCTACAAAATACATTATTCTGGATTGGAACTGGAGAGATCAGAAACTAAGGCGAATGATGGATATCCCCGAGGTATTGTATAATAACTACCTGTATATATTATACTGTCTGTTCATTACTTTTGAGCCTAGCACACAGATCTTGGTCAGTAAGGTTTGCTTTCTGCAAAGCTGACTTCAGCTTCTGTGTCCAGAAACACAAAGTCATCAGCATTTGACTTGTAAATCTGTAATCTCAGTTCTCAAAATTACATCCTAAGGAAATTTTTTTCTTCTTTGTTGCAAGTCACAGCTGTGATTTCTGTGGTTGTGCTGTGAATTTTACCTGTTTGTGCTAGCTGCCTCTTCTCAGCAACTTCTGCCAGTAAGAGAACTTTGTACAAGTTTCCTCAAAAAACAAACAAAACATTGGAGAAGCATTTCTTTGTCTCCATCTGAGAGGAAGATAACTTATTCTGAGTAAATTGACAATTCTCTTTTGGTTTGGGGCTGTTGTTTTTTGTTGTTTGTTGTTGGTTTTTTATCAGTCATTAATCCTTCTCTGCACTTGTCTGTGTTTGAATGTGCTGCATTTTATAGTCCACACACACAAAGATACATGCTCCTAATAATACCAAAGGGCCCTGCAAAATAATACACTGAAGAAATGAAACAGCAAAAAAAAAAAGCCACCATTGTTTCTTGAGGAAAAGAGGTTCCCTCTTGTGGTAAATACAGGTAGTCCACCTCAAAAAAATGATTATATTGCTAATATTTGATTTTAGGCTATTGCAAACCTGAACTATCCCTTCCAGTTCATTGTAGATAGCATCATAGTGTTTCTGCATTCATATCTAGAAATATAGGCCAAAAAATGTGACTGCAGATGTATTTAATTATGGCAAAATCTTAAATCTATCTTAATAGCAAATGTTAAGGCTTACTTCATGTTAAAACCAAGTAAGGAAGAATGTTATACCTTTATATATATTGTTAACATAAGGAATAGATATTTGTTGTGATGACAGAGTAGTAAATAGGTGTTTATAGAAAAGGCTTAAAACCTGCACCTGATCCAGGTAACACAACATACAGAAAGAATTTTGACATATTTTACTATATAAGTGGAGTATTTTGCAGCTATTTGTCGTGCTGCAGGTAACAAACGAATTCCTGAAAATTATTTATAAGCAAAGCAGCAATAAAATACACTCAGTGTTTTGGAGATAAGGCATCTTAACACAGTGGCAACTTGTTGAGTTTTGGCAACTTGCAAACTTGAAGCATGGGATACAGTCTTAGTAAGCAGAGGATCAAATTGATATAAAAATTGTCAAACATGTAGTATGAGTAGCCCTGAGTTTTCTCAGAGAGAGAAGTAGTTCTAAAAACATAATTGGCAGCTTGATGTACTAATCTCATCTTATTTTAGTTGTGGAGGCAAAATTATGCTCTTAAAATTAAAAATGAGGCAGACTGATGTATTTTCAGTGCAAATGTCAATTGTCAGTAATTTGTTTGTGTATTTGAAGTGCTGCATTGCTGAATTGCATTTAATGACACCAGAAAGCAAGAATAGCTGGAAGCAGGCACCTGTAACCTTTGTGGTTACCTGACAATTAGTGGAGGATTATGTACACAGTGGTATGTTCTGATAAATATATGAGTTTAAAAACGCATGAATCTTTTCACGTGACAGTCCCATCATGTCCACATTGATGGTGCCCTGATCCACTGAGCTCTTAGTTGCCTCAACATCTCATTAGTTAATACTGTTGGGGGTCTTTTTTTCTCTATTTCTGTGCCTCCTGCTTCATTCATCCTAAACAATGGAGAGAAGGAATGAAAAAGAAAGCTCACAAAAAAATCTGAGAAAGAGTGAATGAGTATATCTGACTCTGTCTTATATTTAATATAACACTGGAGTTATGTTAAAGCATAATAAAAAAAAGTTGTATACTTGATGATGTGACCAAAGAACAAGCTTTCTGCTTGGAAAGCTTTGTGTGTAGAGATTAATGGCAATACAGAGCTGTCTCAGATTCTCAAAGTTGACAAACACCCAGCCTTGAGTAAGTTTGAAAATACAGAAAGTGTCAGGCTTCATGAAAGTGAAAAGCTTTTTTAGAAATAGACTCTTGGTAGACAATTCTTTTGACACTCCTGTAGCACATCTGGTGTGGAACAGAAATTGGTCAGGCTTTGTCTCTGTGCAAGTGGAGGCACAGATGGGTATCATCCTGGGAGAAAACTTGCAAGGAAGTTATTTATCAGTGGTAAGAGGGAGCTAGAAGGAAACTCTGAACTAACTGTGATGACAGAGACTCTTGTGTTCCTGCTCAAGTATATAGTCAATATTTACTCTTCAATACATTTGCCTTTTATCTGTAGATATGCAGTAAGCTACAGCCATGTCATAAACCAGAGTACACTGCCTGCAGCACACGGAGACCTGACCTTCATACTCCCTTTCCTTCAGAGTCTCAGACACAGAGGCTGTGGCTGCTGCAGAGCAGTGCTGCCCTTGCACTGTGTGGCACCAGCTGGTGCTCTGGGAAAGTTCCATAGGGATTTTACAGCCCTCTTGCTGGGGCATGTTTTATCAACTGCATACCAGTGGCAACCTGAAGCTTGCAGCAGAAGCTTGCAGCACAAGCTGTAGCTGTACTTCAGGATTGCAGAGCCATGCTAGGTATTTTGCAAAATGGAAACATTCTAGACTTCAGAAGCCTTATGTGGGAAGCTGTTCTTCAATTTCTAATCCTACAGGAAGGTGCTTGAGTAAAAAAATAATGGTATTTAGCCAAAGTATTACCAGTAACTCTCGATGTACTCTTTGGTTTTTGTTTTCTTCAGATAAAGAAAGAAACAATTGACCTGCTGGAGCTGAGCATTATAAAGCTGTGCAGAGAGGGGTCTGTGAAGCTGGGACTCTTTTAATGTTCTTGCCAACAAGGAAGTAATTTGCAGTTGCATTTTACTGTTATGCTGTCTCAATGGTCTTTGAAAAGTTTCATGAATTTCAGTAATTTGTCCAAAAGGTGTTTTTCTGTTCTATGCTATTGTTTGCTGTTACATGATAAATTAACTATACATTATACAGAGACTTTATTTTGGTTAAACTGTTGTACTATGCAAAAAAAAAAATAATTCTGATTGTCCATTTAAATTAAAATGAGATGATCTCTGGGTCAATCTCTTGTCATTATGGATGGTATGGAATGATTTTTTTTCAGAGGACAAGATTAACAAATCATCAGCATCTTGGAAAGCTATTGATCCAAATCAGATGTTTTGAGAATGAGTTGCCCTTTTGTAATAAAGAACACATAACCATTTTACAACTTTAATTTGCATCTGAATCAATAGCTATGACTGCAGTAGGTTAAGAAATGTGATTTGGTCTTGCAAAGCAATGTTTTCTGTCCAGTAGCATCTGCAGTCCTCCCCAGTGGCATCCAGTGCAATTCCATTGGATGCTGTGTCTGTCAGCTCAGCAGCCATGGAAGTGAAGACAAAAAAAGAATGCATCTGAGATGACACAGAAATTCCAGTATAGCTGTTAGTACCCCTGCAAATGAGTAAGATAGAACAAATCCTGCTGAATGCTGGGCAGGAAAAGGCTTCTCCAAGAGGCACAAACTGGACACCCAGGCCAAAGTACATGATGGTTACATTGGTACAAGCTGATCTTGGGGATCCAGGCACAAATGTAGAAAATGAGGAAGAAAGAGATCTAGTTAATCAGTAATTCCTGGCCATAATGCAGGTTTGAACAGTCTCCCGACAATCAGGACAGTTTCTCAGCTTAAAATCTCTAGCACAAATGTATTATTCTTTCCTTTCACCAAGAAGAAAATGAAAAGAAAGATGAGTTTTATTGCACAAGAAGGAAAGGCACCTCCATCCAGGTGTCCAGATAATACTGCATTCAAGCAACAGGAGCTACCAGCTCGGAAGCCCCAGCTGAGCACTGCAGCTGTGCTCTCCAGTTTCTTCCTGACAGGAGCACTCTGCCTTGCTGTGGGAGTCTCCCTCCTCCTGTCTGCAAACAGCACCACAGAAATCCAGGTTGGTTTGGGGTGGTGTTCTTGGGTAATCTCTGGAGAAGAATATGGGCTATACTTGAAGGGAAAAAGCCTCTGAATTTTGTCTGCTGGATGAAGATGATAGCAATGGTTTCATGCCTTAGAGGTGTGTCCAGCAGCCTGTATGCCTCAGAGATAGTCACCAATAAAACCTGAGCACTGAGAAGTTAACTGGGTGTAATGTCTGAAATATAGGTGCTATTTATTGCCACAGGCTGGTAACTATTTATTTCCTGTGTTTTTGAAGGAAATAAAATAATCCCTTGGATAGTGTTTGGTACTAGAAGAACATATTTGCTCTAAGTCACTAAGAAGTCTTGGAGCTAAAAACTAACCTCTCCCTCTGTGCATGTCCTTTATTGCAATCTCTCTGCTTGTTCACTTCTCTGACAGATTGATTATTCAGAGATTGTTCAAAACTCCGTGAAAACTCCTCTAATTGGAATAAGGAATGCCACTGTTCTGTTAATTTCACTATAAAAGAAGATACACTGGTAAGTGGATGTGAGAAACCAACTGTTACTTATATCCTTACAGGATAAACTACATGAATTCTGCTCTATAGAACACCTGAGTAAATTTTATTTTGGGGTTTTTTTTAAACATTAAATACTCAAAATGTTATATGCTTGCCTTTGACATTCATTATAGTACATGTTATATATAAAATATA
>JANHGL010011474.1:0-28728 GCA_024611195.1 Ceyx melanurus | reverse complement strand
AACAGTTAATTGCAACCCGTTATACTAACATAACAACTATAGGAATAGCACGTACTCAAATTTTGCCAAAGGTAAAATAAAAACCAAACCCCCCCCCCCCCCCCCCATCGTAATGACATCACTGTCACTGCTGCTGTGGAGCAGACACTGGGAGAGCCCCAGCCTGGGCCCCTCAGCAGATGGGAGCTGTGTTCGGGGGATGGATTCTGGTGCTGGATTCAGAACACACGGATCAGGATTGAAAGCAGAATGGACAGAGTCTTTCCTAGTTACTCCCAGGAGGAAAGCAGAAGAGGACCCGAGTGAAGCTGAGCGAAGCCAGCAAAGTGTTGGGAGGGTGAGACCCTCGTGATCTTCAGCTTTCTACTGAATATGACATATCTTGGTAGTTCAGGGTCACCTGTCCTGGCTGCTCCTCCCCACAGGTCTGGCCTTTCACTTTCTGCACCCTGCAGTGTGATACACAAGGCCCAGCAGTGCCCTTGGTCTGCACCCCAATCCTTGGCACTGGCTCTACCCATGTGTTAGACACTGCCTGGGAAAACACTCTGCTAACTTCAGACAGAGCTGGAAAGTAAAATCACTGAACACAATTAGTTCTGTTCTCACTGAAACCAGGACACTTGCATGGACGAAATGTTTCTATTGTTCCTCTAAAAAGCCTAGAAATACAATGTATTTATTGCATCGCTTTGACTTCATTTGAGAATAAATAAATCTGGGGTTATTCATCTCTTTCCAAGAGTCAGAATAACTTACAGTCATCTGACAACACCACTTTGATATATGACTGCATTATCAGGCTAACATGTTGTTAAAGTTTAGCTGTAAATGCAGCTCATAAGACTGAAAATTACATAGTATCTGAACATTTATTATCTAGGAAAAAATAAAAAGCTCCTATTCTTTATTTATGACATAAGGAAATGTGACTCTTCGACTTTATTTACACTAATAATTCAAATAAATCCAAATTATAGAATCTCTGCTTTTCAGTAAGGATGACTATTCAATCATAAAAAAATAAACACATATCAAAGCATCATAAAATCCTGATAAAGCAGGTTATTTTCTTCCTGGACTTTGTGTTTCAGTAGGTGTAAGTGTGAGACAATGTCTTAAATATTGTTCCCAAATGATTGCCCCAGTCCCCAAAGATCTGATTCTAGGATTTTTTTGTTGTTGTTTTTTTCCAGTTTAGCTATTCTAAACTTGGATTTGATCTGCAATAGTAATGATGGCATCTGGAAGGCATTTTAGTAACAGAAACTCAGCCAAAATATCAGAGGAATGCAACATGTGGACAAAGTGTGCTAACTTTGTTTATGCAACTATACACTTAGATACTCTATAGCTGTAAAACTATTAAAACTTCAAGCTGTGCTAGCAGTAAATTAATTAATTTAAAAAATATTAATATAGTTATTAGTGTATATTATGACTTGATTCCTCTTTAAGGAAAGCTGACAGCCTTGAAAGTAAAAAATACCGTAAATTTCATTTTTACTTCTGGATAAAACAGAAGCTGGTTTTGGGAAATCAATGGACAATCTTAAATATCTTCATTTATGTCAAACTAGGGTTTTTAACAAAAATTAAATACTGACTTTTACTCAGAATAGATATTTGAAATAATAATAATAATAAAAAAAGAGATGCATTAAACAATCTTCTCGTAAATTTCTATATTACAAGGATAAACTCAGAAATACTGCACTCAGAATTGCAGTTTGGTCCTTTTGTCCCTTTTCCCTTGTCCTCTAAACTTATTTTTTTAAGTACATAATATATTACAGTTGCTGCAGGCCAGTACATGGAAGGCAACACATGGCTCTCCCCACCTGTGTGCCTGCATAAATCCTGGTGTGACCCAGCCCAGGACCATTTGTAGCCATTCATCAGTTAGGTTACAGAGTGAGTAGTAACAGTTGTGCTGAACTGGGTAATTAGTTTGAACTTTCAGATCCCCTGTCAGTGATTCACATAAAACCCCCAAGTCACAAAGCTCTGCCTTAACTAAGAAGGTGCAAGAAATTTGTTAGAAAAAGAGCACACACAAGGATCTATTCACAAGGTACTATTATTAAATATTAAATAATTAAGTGCTGTCCTGTGGAGCACACTGCAGGCTTTTTGGTTCTCTACCACTTTTAATCTTGATTCATTTTTTAGCTTTCATGTCTGAGTATGTAGAGAGGAGGAGGAGGACAGCAAAAGATGAGGGCTGGGTGTTTAGCAAGGAAGCTTCAAAGGGCTCAGGAGCCCGTTTCATAAATGGGATCATGCCAGGTGGGAAAGGAAATGTAATACTGACAAATGGGGAGGTGTTTATTGAAAAGGAAGAATAATTAACAGAGGCTCCCAATGCACTGAACTAGAAGAGGATTCTCAGGTTCTGTTGCAGAACTGTATTAGTTTACTCCAAAAATGCCAAAATTATACAGAGGAAAAAGGGAAAAAAGCATCTTGCTGTACATCTTTGTGTCATTCTGTACTGGTACAAAAGGGCAATTAATTATATAAAATACTTATATCTGAACATATTTTTATCCTTCCTCAATCAGCATTTTACTTAGAAAATTTAAATAAAGGAAATAAAATTCTTGAGATTTATTTTTCATTTCTTCAAAGGAGACTCAGGGCAAAATATTTTAATATTTTCCCTAAATTCAGGTAGAGTCAGGATGTAGGAACTGAAAGTCCAGAGACCACTGAAGTCATCAGCTAGCTCCTACCTCTGGACCACACTAACCTGAAAGAATAGGTTCTGCATTTGTCTCCAGCTCCTGCATTATCCATGGATGGGACACAGGACAATTTCAGAAGCATCATTAGGGTCTGATACAAGGCCATGCAACACTTGATTAATAATAGTTCACAATTCTCTCTTTAACCATTCAATTTTAATCTGGCTTTGTATTTTCTGGGTATTTAATTAGCAAGTTGCATAGCATGTTATTAATGGTGATCAATAAGCTGAGGTTTTCATCTTCAGGAGCCTGTGGAATACCTCTGCTTGCTGCAGTTTTCAGGCCACATGGTGGTGCCCACCTAGGAGGTAATTTCAGAGCTTATTTTGTTGAAGATCTTGCAAGGATAACGTGAAAATTAATGCAACAGATTAACTGCACTCCAATTTATCTCATACCATCTGCAGTATTTTCATAAAGAGACACCAAATAAAAGGGATGAAATAATTTCTGTTAGAACTAATAAAAGAGAGTGTTCAAGGCACATGAATTATTTCCTCAGATGCAATCGCTCAGAAGGAGCTACCAGGACATCGTGGGGTATGGAGATGAATCAACACCGTGTTTATCCATGAGTTTGAAGTTTGCCAGCAGCCAGAATAGCAGTGATGATCAGACTAGCAGAGGAAGGAATCTGACCCTACAGTTCCAATGTTTGTCACAAACAAACCAGAACTCTAAAAGCAAGACAGGAGAATCTTTGTCAGTGACAGCAGCAGACTGAGTTTCAGGAGCAGTGAGCGAGCCATGCCCTACATTTGGAAACTGTAATAAGGGAATATTCATTCTGTGCTGGGTTATGTGGTGAGATGATGTCTCCCCCATGAAATGAGGATGCACTTTTCCTGTGTTGGAAAACCCCCTCAGCAGCTGCTGGAAAGTTTACAGGGAAACTCAGAGTATGGGTCATTTCCAGTGTGGCCGTGTAATGCAGCATCAGTGGGGAGAGACTGAGGCCTTCTACTCATCATTCCATTCCTTCCTGCTTATCTTAATCTGACTGCAGTAGAAGATGTAATTTTTCTATAAAAGAAATAATAATATTCTGTTGGATAATGATCCAATGAACCTAGTGATGGTGTATCCTCCTGAACACTGTTGCACTAGTCGTGCTCAGGCTGCTGGTGCACACTCAACCAGTGAGCAACTGCTTGCTTTTAGCTCTTAGTCATTTCATTGCTATGTCTTTTGTGGGGAGCCATCCACTGATAAGCAATGCATACTTAACACAGCTCCTTCATATAGGCAAATAGGCCATCTTTAATAAAAACTGCTGGCTGAACTCTCAGATTTATCTGGTTTTAGGCTCTCAGTGTGAGCATTCTTGGAAGGGCTGATATCCAAACAATGGATACTCAGGCTTACCTCACTATCAAGTTTCTTTTGAGATGTTTCCTTTCTGGAATGCAGAATGTATTCAAAATTATCAAACACTTAAACAAAAATATATTAAGATAACATATTCATTTTGATTTATTGTAAAAAAGTGAGCTAGATTCTCAGGATGAGCTCTTCTATGACAAAGTTTTGCACAATCCCCCACCGTTTTGTTTATTTTGTTATGCTTCATTTAAAACTAAGGATTATAATGGAAATAGTGACACCTCTACGTACAGCCCTGGGAACTGAATTACAGTCATAAGAATTCACTGAAGTTTTCCTGAAATCTCTTATTTATGCCATTGGATTGTTTTAATGAGGTTGGAGACTGTGGTAGTGTCACTGTCACTTATCTGAGATTACTAATGCCCACTCCTTCCTTCAGTTCTTCTGAACTCAAACTCTGCTCTACTACATTTCAAAAGGGCTTCATATCTCATAACTTCTCTTCTGTTGAACTGCTTAAGGACATGAAAGTGCTGTAGCTGTATGTTCTAATGTCTTGCATAATAGGAATAGTAAAGCTCCTTGGATAAATTGCTGGAAGTTAGACATATTCAATCTCTGTTAGGCTTTTAGTAAATCCATGCAGCATAAAGATAAGAAGCTTTTCATTAGCTCTTTAACAATCTATTCCCCTGAAGTATGAATACTGATGAATAAGTCTTTGCAAGCCTAATGTGCTTTATCTGAAGCATTTAAGATCATTTGCTGTAGTTATTCAATTTACATCATGAACTGAGATATACCCATGAGGCCTTCATTTTTAAAAGAGACCAAAATGAATAATATTTAACCACTACAACTTTTATGACTCAATTAGAATGAATCAATATTGCTAAGTACAAGGTAATTGCCTTAGAGTTATAATACTTCCTACAATTAAAGAAGGAAATTGGTATTATTAGTCATATTTGCAAGTGAAAAAAAGTATCCTGCAGGTGTGTGGTGATAGGGCAACTCAGCACTACTACAGAGATAGGTGGGGAATACTTTTTTTTTTACTTTTTTAAAGTTCCTTTCTCTAATAGTTTGAAAAAAAAAAAAAGTTAAATATTCAGTTGCATTATATTTTCTTTACTATTGTTGCACATTCTGAAATTACGTATCCTCGTGTTCATTTTGTCTCATTCCCTTAAGATAAACCTTGGTCTGTGACCTCTACTTTTATTAGACATCAAAATGTATAAAGAAAATAGTAATTGTAATGCCTTCAGAAGAAAAAAAAACATATTCTTTTATATATTCCTAATATTATGAATGCATGCTAATAAGTTAACATTGTTAAAGAAATATTTGAAACCCTCGTGATAACCTTCTTTGGTTAGCATTATTTGTACAAAAAGAAAAGTAGCAAAACCTTGTGGAGAAGGCGTTTCTTATTGTAGTTTAAAGTTGGCTTTCCAGCTAAAGAAAAAAAAAGAATGTTATCATTTTGTCATTTCAAGCATCTGCTGTTAGAACTTGCTGCCATTTCTCAACCTTCTCAAGCCATGGTCAATAACTGGTAACAATACAAGCAGGTGGCATTCTATTATCCAGGGTATGAAATGATTGTGTTTATGTACGTGGCTTAGCCCTTCTCATTTGTATTTCTCTGTTTTCTAGTCCAGTCTTAAACACTTCAGTAATAGAACTTCAACAACATTTCTAGGAAATTACTCCAGTATTTAGCTATTTTTCTATTAGAAAAGATTTTGTGAATGTTTAATCTCAGTCTCCTTACACCTGACTGCTTTGTGCCCTCAGTGAGTGTGGACAAGAACTGATGCCCATGCCTTTGCTGACTAATCTTCAGTTATTTGAAACTATTTGTGATGTTTCCCTCAATCCACCTTTCCATTACACTAATCACTTTTTCAAGAGCTCCTCACAGGTGTTTTCCTTTGGGCCAGTGTGTGTCTCTGTTCAATAAAACTGTGTCTGCAGCTCAGCTCATGGGCTGTGCAACAAAAATCTACATACAGAACTATCCCAGGGAGCAAAGCTGAAGCAGGTTACTGCTCTGGAAATCTACCAAATTATCTCTGCAGACATTTTCTCTGATATCTTGTAATGTGTTAGATTTAAACTGACAGGTTGCTTATCATGCTTTCAACTGGTATTTTCAGCCCATTTATTGTTTCCTAAGCTGTTGTCTTCATGGCAGAGACAGTTGCTCCTTTTCTGTATATGCTATGTAAATATTTCCAGCCCAGGAATCTCCTTCAGACACGGAACTATTGCCAGGCTGCTGCTTGGTAACAACTTTTGTTTTCCCTCATTTCTCCTCTTAAAATATAAATAGTTGAGGCCTTTTGATTGAGACATGTTTAATGGAGATGTTAATGGCAGTGAATGGTCTCGGGGAAGGTGCCCCACTGACACTCCAGTAGCATCACACTCACACAGACTGGTTTTAAATCCTGGTTGAGCTGGGTGGGTTTTGCAATTGAGATCTGCATTGCCTCTTGCAAGAGACACCACCCCATGACAAAATTTGCATCCAGAAAGGTTAGTGGCTGTTGAAGGAAGCCAGCATAGTTTCTTGTACTAGGTGTGGTTGCTTTCCTGACAGAAATGGACTGCCCAAAGCACTGAATTCCTCTATATTATTCTTGCTTTTGGACTGTCATGTCCTCTAAGTGCAATTAGCTAACATGTTGCATTTTAGAGCTCTCTCAAACCTGAGCTGAAGTCACAGGGATGCTATCAAGAGGTGGGTTTTTTCTAAGACAGCTTCTTTTAAACAAACAAAAATTAGACTTGATTCATGTATTCTAAGTCCCCACTGGGTTATGCTGTTTTTATGACTAATTTCTCTCACTAACCACAGCTTTACACCCTATGACCTTACAACAGCAAGCAAGCTGTAAGAAAACATGGGCTTGTTGTGATGGTTATGCCTTTGCTCATGTTCCAGGTCCCCCGTGGCTTGTTAACTCTCCACATAAATACTACTTCAATTGCCTCCAGGCCAACTGCAGTTGTTGAATTGCCAGTAAGTAACATGTCTCCACTGGACACTCCAGATTAAAAATAAAAGAAGTCATTCTAATTTATGTTAAAATCAATATAGATTGGTCTCAGTTTCACTATGTGAAACAGAATTCTCCAAAGGAAACCAAAATATTATTTTCAGACTTTTGTAATGTCATATGATGTCTTTACTGCAAATTATATTCCTTTGATATTAAGTTAGACTAATGACAGGCAGTAGATGACACAGTGACAGACATGATTGAAAAGAACTGGCATTTCACAAGCCATTTACACTTTACCAGCTAAAACTTGCTAAATATGTGTTCACATTCAATTATAACAGAAATGCCTTTGCTGACACCTCACACTGGAAACTTTCTGTTGAAATAGAAGGGCTATCCAATCATGTGCATTACCCAACTTTAAGATCCCTTTCAACCCAAACCATTCTATAAGGCCATGATTCTGTGAGGTTTTTAAACAGATCATTTATCATAATCATGCTATTTCTGGTTTATTTCTGGAAAGAAGATCTAAATGGTGAGGAAGTAGCGTGAGCAAGTTAGTAGCTGAAACCTTCTGTGTGAACTGATACTGCATGACCTGCAATGGTGCTGGGCCATGACACACTATGAATGAGCCATTGAAACAAAGTCAGTCACCTTTGATCATTAAAAAGTCTCTTAAACTTGGCTTCTGGACAAGTTTTAAATTGGGCAATTTGAATCTGTTTGGGTAATTCAGGTGGGGGAATATCCCTTGCTATTTTTGTATCTACAGGATCATTAAAGGAGATCTTTCTTCACTCTCCTGAATTGTCATGTGTAGTATTGCTGGCAAGAACTAGACATTTTCTTGCGTATTTCCACAATGCATTAAAACTACATTAAATATTTGGAATCTAATTATAAAGAAGTACTTTGATATGATATTAAAAACCTACTTTTACATAGTCCACAAATGTAAACATTAATCTAATAAAGACATTAGTAAGATGTATTAAAGACAACTCAGATTCAGGTAGCTTATTTTAGATGTCCAGAATAATTAATTCCTCTCAGGTGTATTAATCCAAGCATAATATTTATTCAGCATGAATCTCTTTTCTGTCTGCTGGCTGTGTAGAGTATTCAGGATGCTTCTATGTCCTTTTGACTGCTTTCTGAGTTTAAACTTCTCTGCAAGGAGATTTCAGCAGAATACTGACACAGACAATTAAAAAATATAAATACATATAAGAGGATTATTGTCTTTGTAACTTTGAGTATTTAAATTAAATCTTAATAGCCTGACCTATTCTCCTTTTCTTCGCAATTCATAGAATCATAAAGGTTGGAAAAGACTTCTAAGATCATCAAGCCCAACTGTCTATTATCACGACCACAGTTATGGTTTATCATTGCCACAAAACTATTCTGAGGTATTTTCTCAAGTGTGAACAGAGGTATCTCTTTCCACATCAACTGAAGATGGAAATCCTAACATTTGCATTCTGGAAATGAGAAGATTTCTTCTATATTCTTGCCATTTTGAGAAGCTGGAAAGATGCAGTTCCCACCCACATCCCTAAGGAACTGTTCTCTTGCCAGTGTGAAAATGCCAGTACCCCCTTCTCAAAGCTGCTGATGTTGGGCCAGTCTGTGCTGGATACAAGTCAATAGTGTTGTGAGCAGAGAAAGAGTAAGCAGAGAAAAACATCATTTCTGTGGCTCAGTGAAATGCTTTACCCCACTGGGTGGAGAGCAGTCTAGGTCTTGTTTCCTGCTCCAGGAATCCAATTGGAAAATAAGATTAATTCTTAAATGGAACCACACCTAAGACTTCTATGATGCAGTGGTTGTCCTTCTGTTGGGAAAACAGAATCATGTGTCAAAATGAGAATATTAGCCCTTATTTAGCACTAAAAAGCAAAGAGTATCTTGTATGTTTTCAGCACTTCCATTCTGTGTAAATCCCAACACAGATGGAATCTAGAAGGTCTGAATCTTTCTGTTTCTGATTTTCTGAGAAGTGCTAGACTTTAAGTGCTTTCTCAGTCATTGCAGCATATGTTACAGAAGTTATGCCTGTGACACTTCATCAGTTAATGCATATTTAAAGAAATAAACATTCTTAATGAGAATCCTAAAGCTTAACTTTACATACTTCTATCTAAAATTAAAGGCATATTTGTGATACGCTTGTCTATGCGATACAAGTGACTGATGACTGACAGAAAAGGTCAAGTTTAATTTGGGAACTATTCCTGCATTCATCAGCCCATGACGAATAAGTGAAGCAATTATTAAGATTTTTAGTTAACCAGTAAAATGTTAATTGTGTCGCTCAGACACTGGATGACTTGTTACAAGCATCTGTATTGAATTAGAGAACAATATTCAGTTTGAAAATGATGAATATTATATGTTGTCATCCAGGCCAGTAAAATACATTTTTCCATTTAGAACTCAGGCAATTCTTTATTAAATTTCACAGCAGGAAGCTATTCTTTAATCACTCTTCAAGACAGGACTTTCTAATGTTTGAATACTAATTTCAGGTGGAAATGTAGAAAAGAAGAAAAACTTTCCTTACTGGTAGCAACATGGTCTGGGCTCAAACATAGAGCTAGTACTGAAAATTCATTGTCAGGAATTTCCAGAAGTCTAAAAAAATTTGTAATATACATTCAGTTCCTAATGAGCTAGTGTCTTGCATTTAAATCTACCAGCTTAATATTCATTTTTAATAGACAAGGGGAAGAAAAAAAAAGCCCTACAAAGACACAAACAGGGCAGCTTACAATACCTAATTCTCCTGCATAACTAATGCTATTTCATAGTCTTCTTTGATGAGGCAACTGCTAAGACAGCTGGTTCCTTCCCCCCTGCTCTGATAGTACCTCACTCACACTTTGGGCTGTCAAATCTCTGCAGACAGGAGATGCAGTTTAAGCTGCACTGCTCCTGTTTGTCACTCCCTGCCACTCCACTCCCTGCTGCTAATGCCAGTGTCTGCCCTGGCCAGCTCTTTTAGCTTTGGTAACAGGTTTTATTCCTTAATTTCTTCATGAAAATGTGTACAACACTCTAGGGCCAATCCTTCAATTAATGGGACTCTAACAGCCTCTCCTGTTCTCCATCTGCAGACATTTCAAAGTCATCTGCCTTCTGTACTGTTCTTTGCTCTTAATTATTTCATAGCAATGGTAGAAAGTATTGCTTGGCTCATGTTTGCCACTGCCCAGGCACATTCTGCACAGTTAGGGGTTTAAACTCCTCTATTTAGTGTAAAAAAGTTCTTGATTTTATGATATGACCATTTTGATAACAAAAATACTACCCCAAAATACAAGATATATGTAAAATAGACATGTTTCAGGCTTCCCCATTTGTCCCTTCATTTCCCTTCCTGATTTTGAATTTGATATTTACTTCAGAATTTTACTTACCCATATGTGTCATTATCTAGTTTCTGTCAATGTGCATATGTGTTGCTGAAATGGCACAATAGCTGTGGCTTCACAGAAAATGTTTGGAAATCACAATTTCTCATCTTACACCCCATTGCATGTCACCAGTTTCACTGCTACCAACAATATAACCTGAATTAATAACCAGTTGTTTCTGGCTTACAGTCCCAGTCAGAAATGATAATCAAATTATGTTTATAAAAACATAAAATTAAATATATATCTGTATTCACTACAAGGGGAATATAGCACTTAGATTCCCTTTAGAAATATATGTTCACTAGCTAGCATGGGTGTCCTGTTTTTCCACTCTCACACAGTTTTCATGTTCTGTTAGTCAAAATCAGAAATATAACACCAGAAAGACTTAGAAGCAAACTTCAAAGGAAAGGAAGACTGCTCATTCTGAGTTTTCAAGGTGTTACAAACATCTGGGTTCTGCTATTATGGAAACAGGTGGGAATTACTTTTCAGATCGGGTAGCACCTGCAGCCTACAGGGGATAAAACACTTCAGCTCCTGGGGGAATACCCTGTAGAGTGTCACCATCCTCAAGAGGCAGTTACAACTCTTGGTATCAAGGAAAGGTTGATTTCAGACTTTAATACACTCCTAAAATCCATCTTGAAAATTAATCCAGCTGAAATAAACCAGAAGACTCTCACTGATTTCAGAGAGCTTTGTACTTGACTGTAATCAGAAGAAGCAGATGTGCATCTTGTCATCAAACAAATCAGCAGTTCAATGACAGGGTGGAAAGTTAATTGAAATTATTTGAAATCACAGCATGTGGCTGAATATTAAATATTGTTTAACAGGCTGAGCTACTTGGAGTGTTGCAACCTCAGCAAATCCTGAAACGCTTCACCTCAGTGATTTATTTTTCCTGCATTGCTTCCATTTTGGTTTTTTATTCAGGAAGCATTTAATATTTTGTATTCAATTACCTTTTGTTTGAAAGAATACTATAGTAAACTTACCCATCTTAAATATAAACTCAGGAATAGTCAGTGGAATTTTGAATTTGCTCTAGGCAGTCCATGTTTGTGATGATGACACTATTTAGTTGTATAATTGCTTATTTTATCCAATTATAATTTTGTCAGAGACATAAATATATTGGCAGAGATATGTTGGCAGGTAGACCATGTATGAAAGTCTAACAATATCTTTCTGCCTATCTGCAGTAAATTACAGGGCAGTAACACTGAGTGCTGTATGTTAGCACCCTTGACATTTGAATCTCTGGCACTGTACTTTATATTCTCTCCAGAACACTTGTGGAGCAATATAAATATAGTCCTTAGTGCATCATTTATAGCTTATGTAGGAAAACTACTCACATGGCAACAATGGCAAGATATATATTCAATATTACCATCAATATGCAGCATATATGGTTTTAAAATGCTGTGTTTAAATAAATGGGAAAGGGTGTGAGTGAGGCACTGACACTGGAGACATGTGGAAAAGGAGCAGGATTCAAAGCTGAGGGGACCTGTTTCAAGCCTGAATAAAAGCACTTGGAGACTGAGCTCTTCACTCACAAACTGCTCACAAATTCAGGAAAGCCTCTAATCACTTTGTTCTGAAAAAAGGGTGAATGATGACTCTCCTCTGCAACAAAGACATGTTGTGCACATTAATAGAATTAATATTCTGGAATGAATCTTACCTATTTGGAATGCAGAAAAAAATGCCTTTTACAACATTCCATAAAGTTAACATCAGTTTTCACAGTTTATTTGATGTTTCAAATGAAGATCTTTTAAATTGGGTGACTAGACCCATTGGCAGATGAGTGGTAGAGGTGAACAGAATTGAGGGGGTTTAGTTTTCAAGCTTTAGACCAGAATAATAAATTGTGTCACCAAGTCAAAACTACATTGCTGAAATTTTTGCTGACATTCACAGTGGGAACAGATTTGATCTCTTTTTGAATAGCAAATGTTTTCCTATCTCCTGTGCCTTTCAGCTAACAGTCCTTGAGCCCAGAGAGCTGCTCCATGCTTTCCTCTGCATGGGAGGAAAAGCTTCTCCATCAGCGCCTCACTTAATGACAAGCTGAGTGCCAAGGTGTGTTTTTCAGGGTAGCACAATGTATTTTAGGGGTCAGCAGAGAGCAGCTCTGTGCTCTGCTTTGCTCCTCAGAAGGCTGGCCAGCTGTCTCCCAGGATAATGTATGCATTGAGACAGCTGGGCCAAGCATTTCGGAAACATGTGTGAGCACCATGTGTGTTGTTCCAGGTCACTTGGTGACTCGGGCTGGGGAAGGCTTTGTAATTCCTGCACGTGGACTCCTGCCCTGGAGAGCAGTCCAGAGGAGCTTGTGCTGTGGGAAATTAACTGAGAGGCAAGGATTCAGCTCTACCTTCATTCACTGTTTAGCAATATGCTGAGGAATTGTAAAATGTTGTTAAAGGAACTGGGTACCTGGTGTATCATGAGATGGATGAATAATATTTTTATTATATCTGCATTTATTGACAACTCATGAGATTTTTTCCCATGATTTTTTCCTAGAGTTTGTCTGGGCTATGCCAGTGCTGAGAGGTAGCAAATTCCTTTTCTCCCTAGGGCAGCTAATTTACAGTAATTGCTTTTGTTTGGTTTCTTGCTTCATTCTTTTGTTTGTTTGTTTCTTGCCTCTGTCAGTTCTTTGTCCCACACTCAGCTATGATATGATACTGTGATTTCTGTTCTTGTGTTTTTCAATTTGTTTCAATTAGTGTGCTGTAGGATTTTTTTTTAACTAAAATTACAAGCAGTCTCTTAACACAGAATACAGACTTCAATAGAACTGTTCCCAGCTCTGTAACTGTGACCTGTACATTTTCTTTTGTATGTGCAAGTAGTCAAAATAAGCTCAGTAATATTCTTCATGCACCTCATTAAATATATGAGTACTTGGAAGATCAGAACTTTACCCAGAATTCCTGATATCGAGCAAAGTTGGGTGCAGCTGTTTTCTTTGGGAAGAAGGGGGTTTCCTTAACATTTCATTTGGCTGAAGAAATGGAAAGGAATTCAAAGAATAATCAAAGAGGAAAGAGCACAATAAGGTAACATCTCCACACAGAAAGAGCCCATTTCAGGCATTACAACCATGTGGATAACTCATAGATCAGAGAGCTATAAAAAGCCTACCAGGAGATGAGATCTTTCATGTTGGTGCTTGTAAATTGAGTCAATCTCTCTCTTCTGGAGTTTCTCTCTGTCCCACAAAGGAGCTTCCTACCCTGCCTCTGGGCTCTTTGTAAGGCTATTGATAATGGAAGCCCTGGGGGTTGCTAATCCAGTACTGTAGCACACTGAGAACACTGTGTTATCTCCTGACAACTAGTATGAGTGTAATAACTTTTTAATGGCTTAAGCACACATGCAAACAGCAGGTTCCCTGCTCTTGGGTAATTATTTTTCACAGCTAGATCTAGATCCTGGCTCCTTTTTTTCCAGTCTACCCTTTCACTGAATGAGTGGCTTTCAGTGCTCCATTCAGTCTGAGGAAATTTAGGAAAGAAAGAAGACTTGAAAAAATGTTTACAGAACTTTTTCTATGGCTGGCATCAGGCAGCCAGTTGTCAGTGATACATCTTTGGTTTACCCTTAAATAAAAAATGCAACCTCTGACTTACAAATCTAATGAAAAATTGAAGAAGACAATTAAGACAACAGCTAAACCATGCTCAAATGGTGAACTATTTAAACTTTAGTTAAAACTGGGACACATAATTGGGAGCATTTTCATTAGTTACAGATCAAGGCTGAATCAGTACATCTTTCCTTTAAAGTCAGAAATTCTGTACTGCATCCAAGTTTTTCATCTTTAGTTTTAATCCATTATAGAGAACAATAAGGTCATAAACATTCTTGAAGTAAGGAGTGTAATAATTGGATTTTTCTCCTCTCTTTTCAGTGAGTTCTGGAATGTTGCCTTCACCATGTATTTGAAAGGTCTACTAATATGACACGTAAATATTCCTGCTTCTTTTTGAACTTCTTGACTTGCTTTTTTTTTGTTATTTTCTTAACTTTATTTCTAAGCATATACATTCAGAAACTGTATTCCCAACACACACGTGTGACCTTGTTTTCTCATGGTAAATTAAGAAATCTGCAATTAATTGTAAGAATGAACACTGTTTTCTGAGACTAGACTATGGCTTCCAGTCAAACAAATTCCATATCCAGTTAAAGTTACATCTTCTTTTAATATAAGTTCAAAGATACTATCACTTTGCCAAGAGGGAAAAACCCCTCCAAACAAACAAGAACAACAAAACAGCAACAACAAAATGAAGAAAAAAAAAAAAGGTTACCATGAAGAAAAGAATAAAGATCTTTCTGCTCAAATGGGTTCTGAAAATTATCTCCAGTTGTACATTGATCTTAAAAGAAGAATGCTAAAGAACAATGAGCTCAGTTTGCATCTGACTGCTTTTGATTTAACAGTAGAATATCTGCACTTATTTAAACAGTTCTCACCATGTTAGGCCTAATCAAAAGTCCATGAAAACAAGTGGAAGTTTTCCTTTAATTTGGTTTGCTTTGAGCTAGCTCCTATGCCAATGTATTTAGAGAAAGAAAAGGTCTGATACCTCACACACAACAATGTCTTTGTTAAACTTCATTAAAGGTATCTCCACTGTGTATTTCTCTCCTACACCCGAAGTTTCCGTGCCTAGTTTGAAGGAAGGAAGTGAAATGCCTTCTGAGATAAATGTTAATTATTAGTTAGCAGAAATCTTACCTGTCCGTGTGTGCACAATAGTTGAAATATTTGCACTACATTTCACTTACAAGATAAAGTGGAACTCATGTTGCTCACTATGTCCTTTATTTAACTTTTCTAAGTCTTCTAAGTGAGTTTTGTTGACTTCTTTGAGCACTTAGGTTGTTATTATTAATTTCTCCCTCCAAGATTTCAGAAAAAAAATATACAAAGATATCTGGTGATATCCATAAAATCTCTATTTTTCTAACATAAAAAATAAGTGTCAGAAGAGCAGTACAAAGAAAGAAGGCGGCACAGTTCAGTGTTAGCTTCATGGTCTTGTTTTCCCTGATTCTGGAAAACATGCATTCCAATAAATGGAATTTTGTGTCTCATTTCTTGTCAGCAGTAAGCACCGAGTCTTGCCATAAAACCCAAAAGTGATTTGTGTTTCCTGAAACCATTAAAGTATTTGAATTTAAGTTTTCATTGGTGTGTGCATAATGGATTAGTCATGCGACTCTTAGAAACAATAAGTGTTGTGAATTAATTCCATTACACATGGCATAAGAACATACTCTCTTTGAGGATGAAATATGATAGGTTTGTTTTTTCTTTAAAACAACAACAACAAAACAACAACAACATGTGGAGAGAAATGAAATAATGAAAAGCTTATTGGATTCTGAAATAGGGAGAGTGAGCTGAAGTGATCCCTCCACCCCTGTGCTGGCTGCAGCTACCATGAAGGCAGCAAAGTCGTGGACTAGATATAAGCAAAATTATCTCCATAATTCTGTCGGTTTCCACCTCACAAACAGTAACATTGATACTTTAACTGGTCTCTAGATGTATCTTTAATGAAGAAAATCCTGCTTTTAGATGAAAAGAAATACATATTTTATGGATCTTCTGTGGAAAATGGCAGAGAACTGAGTGGATTCTTTACAATCCTTACACGTTAACATGTTAAGGTGCTGATGACAGAGAGTCACAAATTCTTCCTCAAGTTTAATAAAGAGTTTTCATTGGTCTATTCATTCATAACCACAGTTTAGGATATTATTTTTTATCTGAGTGTTTAAGCAGTGGTACATAGGGGTATATGGAGCACATGAAACTTCAACCTTCATCTGCAAAATGTCTAGTAAGTAGGTTTTTGCAAATAATGTGGCGTATAAAGGTGACAGAACAGACAATAATTATTTTTCTAACAAATGTAACTCTGCAACAGTTGGTACAATGCTTTCTTGCTCTCCTGTCAGAGCAACAAAACCACAGGCCCCCGAAGGAATCAATGTTTTAAAAAATTCTATTGAGACACCAATTACCAATGGTATTGTAGTGCTAACAGATGGGAGTTTTATGTCAGAAAGATTGTTCTAGGTGACAATGAAGTACATGCTTCTGGAATTTCATTTGATATAAGTAAACCCCAAAATTGAGGTGTACGTATGTTCTTATTTTTAGATTAATTGAACACTTTTTTTTTTTCTAGACATAAACATTGACTGTCATTCAAGCTGCACTAGATAATTCTGCATTGCTACCATTCTAGAAGGTTCTGCACTGCACCTGAATGCTCTAATTCCACAGTTACCCATTATAGGCCACTGACATCTGCAGTGGGATGTGAGTGTATATGTGCCTAGTGCCAGCTGGCTTTTTTCCTGGTAATTTACCAAACTGTAGACTGTTTTTTAGTAGCTCATTCTTAAAACTACATTCCTTGGTTTTGATATAAAGAATTAATATTAACTTGTAGTTTTAAGATTCACATGTCAACATATTACCAAGTTACCAAGATTCACATGTCAATATATTACTCAAGTTATTTTTCCCCCAAATCCTTCAAAATTATTTTCGCTTGTGATCTCTCCTAAACCAGCAAAATAATAATGAGATTCTCTTACAAAACCCATCTATGATCATTACCACACGTCAGTATCTCACACATTTCTGGGTAAATCCTGTTCTTATAAAGAAAAAAAAACCCCAAACCAAAACAAACAAGATATTAGTGGAGAAAAGACAGGAATAGGGTTATCTCTGTCAACGAAGTAATCCCAGATCTCTTTTCACCATGCTCTTCTGCACTGATTTATGGGCTCTGTGTAGAGCCCGTGTCAAACGAAGTTCCAGTAACACAGTGAACTCCCCAGAGGTAGCTCTGCTGAACCCTGCAGACCTCCACAAGAAGTGTTTTCTAAGGTTCTGTACAATTGGTGTCAGATTGAATACATCTGGGATAGATTTCCACTAAGTTCATTTCCAGCAGAGCTGTCCAACTGTTCAACACTTATTGAAAATCATTCTTGTCCTTGAGATAACTGTGATCTATTTATCATTTTATAATACATAGAGATCCATGAAAGGGATTATTATTCTGTGACAATTGGGAGGAAAAAAATAAATAAATAGAGATCCTCAAGCAAATGTTGAATTGAGAACATAAACTACAAAACTATTTGCAAGTCTCCTCTAAGGGTAGTTCACTGTTTTCAATACACATGTAATTTGTTGGAAATGCCATTAGCTTCAATCAAATAAAAAAAATCAGGAAGACACTGAAATGCACAGAAAATCCTGGAAGTTCAAAGGAGAGATTTGGCTGTAACAGACATAAGGCTGTGGTACTGCCCTTTGAGCACTGACCAAGACCACAAATTCTTGCATTATTAAAACCTTTATTCCTTCTGAAGTATTCCCTACTACAGCCAGTGAGCAGTCTGTACAATTTCATCCACAGTGCACGATTTCTTTCCCTTCCTGCATTTCCATGCTTTATTCCCTAAGATATTAATAGGAAGAGGGGAGAATGAGCATGGCGAATAGTGATATAAATTTAAACAAAAAAAAAATAATAGATCAATGGATTGTGAGAAAGAAATAGGAGGGTCTAGCAGTTTTTGTTTTATTTCAATAACTGTACATTCAACTAGCTAGTGATTCAGTCCTAAATTAGTACTTCAGAGCTCTGAAGCATTTCATGTACTTCATTGTTGTCTGAGATGGAGTTTAGTTTTTGGTTTGATTTTGTATTGCTTTGTTTAAAAAATTCTGTTCAAAAATGTTCAGTGTTGGAAAGCCATGAAAAGGTGATAGTGAGTTCAGCAAAATGTCATATAACAGGAGATGTGTAAGCACTAGAAGATATTCCAGTTTGAATTTTGTCTAAATTCAGTCCTTGAGGTAGAGCTACTCCCTGAGAATTTGATATTGAGTGTCCAGAAAAGAAAGTAACCTAAAGCAGAGTGTGCCTAGGAAGCTCTTTTTCATCTCTTTTTCTATGGCAGGTGTGAATGCAAATAAAAATGTCTTATACTTGAAATAAACCCAGACTTCAGACCTATGATTTTTCCTTCACTGTAAAAAAGCAGTCTGGGAGACCTCGAGTGCTTAATATAATGCAATTGAAAGGAAAAACTATTAAGAGAGTGACACCTGAAGAGTAATGAAAGAAAGCAGCCTTGTATACTGTAACAGCTTTAAAATGTTTGTCCAGGTTTGGTACCAGTTCTTTGCCTGACTCATCCTGACTGCTGTTCCCTGCTTTAGTTAATTTCCCTCACACAGGACTCCTTCAGGCTTCATGATTTTCCTCTTCTTCCACCCAGTTTCTGGGCCAGCTGGATCTGCACTAACACACTCCAATACACAGTGTTCACCTACCAGTGTCCCTTGCAGCATTTGTTACTCTGCAAGTCCTCAAAAAAGGGAAAATCTGAATTATCTTCTCCTGGAAAAAAAAGTTTCCTATTAGCAGAATTCTAATATATGAAATATTGAATGAAACACAGAATGGTTTCTGAGTACTTCACTGCAGTGATTTGAATCCTTTCTAGCTTTGTTTCATGGTGAAACAGTATGGATGAGTGCAGCATAGTTTTAGGAGGAATAAGTAGGAAGGTGGTGAAATCACCATCCCTGGAGGGGTTTAAAAAATGTCTAGATGTGTTCAGGACATGGCTTAGTGATATTTTTAGTAAATGGTTGGACTTAATGATCTTGCAGGTAATTCCCAACCAATAATTCTATGATTCTGTAAGGTTTGAGTGTTAAAAACAGTACAAAGAAGCAGCTGAAATCAAAGGAAGTTGGAAATGTAAACAAACTCACAGTTGCATGGTACTTTGATTCATATTTTTCAGCATAAACTATTTTCCATTCTGTTAGCTAAGGCTCAGTACTTTTCCTTCCATAAAGTACCCAGAGCCAGCAAATCATAGTTGCAGGTTAGCTTAATGTTACAGAGTCAGAGGGCCTTGCAGCACTGAACTTGAGCAGCACTGGAAGTCTGGAGTATCTAAGATGAATGTCCACAGTTAAATAATTTTGAAGGGAAGTTCCTGGAAGGCTCACTATTGTTAATTAAATCTAAGTTACATGCATCAGGGGTATTTTACAGTGAGCAACATTCATTCAGAGTTTGGTCTATTCTTTTTAGTGTTAATATATGGTTTCAGAGGCAATTATTACTATATCCCTTTAAACTCTTGCCCTTTCAGAGATTTTTATATCATTCTAAGACACAATACATCATTTTGTCACTTACTAAATTAGATATTTTAATGTATTAACATAACTATCCTGAGCTTCCTTTTCTCCAGGCTAAACAACCTGAGTTCCCTCAACTGCCCCTCATAAGACTTATGCTCTAGACCCTCCACAAGGGTTTTTTTTTTTACTTTGAACACACGCCAGCGCCTTAATGTCTTTCTTGTAGTCCTATTTCAGTCTTATTGTGCTGTTATAACTAATAAAAAATCAGAGATTGAGTATTAGACATTACAATAATATCCCTTGGTAGGGAATTTCAAGCAGGATTACTTCCTGTCCATTCATTCTGGTAAATATCATGATTTATGAGCCCTCAGATTTTTATTTATCTATTTTTAAACTTATACTGCCATGTATCCTTGAAAAACAGTTTGAATGTTATTAACTATATTACTACAAAGAGATGTCCTTTTAAACACTTCAAGTGATTTAAAACTGAACAAAAATCAAGTCATTAGAAACAGATTGAGAGTAGAGAGTCAGGATGGGAGAGAGCCAGAGAAGAAAGCCCCTGACCTGATACACAGCTGATCACAGTCAGCAGTTCTGGAGCTAGTCATGCAAATATTAATCCAAAAGATTTTTCCTATGTATTAAATTACATCAGAAATCAGAAGACTTCATTTAATGTAGCATGGTTATTTTTAATTCTAATGCAGCTCAGCTATGAAAACATCACCTGTTTCTTTTTAAAACTAGAGATGGCCTGAGTCTCAGGGTGGGACACTAAATCCTACAGAATGTCATGGTCTGGCAGGCAGGAGAAGAGATAGAAATGTTTAATCCAGCATTTTGATTATTAGTATCCATAACCATGGAACTAAAATCAAATGTCCCAAACAGTATGAAAACCACAAGGACAAGAGTCCACTCTGCACCACAGACAAGGATCATTGTAAAGTGAAAATGCATCTCAAATGATGGAAACTATTTTAGAAATTTATTAAGAAATACGTTTTTTAATCCTAGCTTCAAAGGAAAAATGATGTCTTTATTGGAAAAGTTTTAATTCAATAATGGAATACTCTGAGTCAAATTTTTGCTGAGTATAATTTATATATGCAAAATGAAAAAAAAAAAATT
Organism: Ceyx melanurus; assembly: GCA_024611195.1. Lineage (NCBI taxonomy): Eukaryota > Metazoa > Chordata > Aves > Coraciiformes > Alcedinidae > Ceyx > Ceyx melanurus. The sequence continues at coordinate 7,829 of JANHGL010011474.1, read as the reverse complement.
TCAATACTTTAACAAGATGGAAAAAGTATAATAAAGTGATAGAAGTGATACAGGAATATTTGAATCAAGCTAATATAAATTTTCCTGTTGAATGAAACTATTCCTTTTTACCATTATAATAAATCTATCAATTATTAAATGAAGTTTAACAGGTAAGGAGGAAGGCCTCCCTAAATTATATCAGATTTTTTTGTGTAGGTTTTTTTTTTCACCTTAAACAGAAAACTCTAATACCTCTATGCAGATGACTATTTAATTTTGCACTGTTTTAACAATATGAAGAACTATTTTTATTATTTGTGCTGGAAAAAGAAAGTTATATATATATATAAAACAATGAGATTTGTAACTTCTCTAGGCTTTGAAGGTTTCTAGTGGCCCTTGGTGATAAATCTCATCCTAGTTGAATACACAGTGCACTGGAGAGGCTCTTCCCTGGGCCTCAGTGTGAAGGTTTTCAGTGTGAGCAGAGGACAATTGTAAATGTCAGTCCAGAGAAGTGTTGCTCTTGGTTGCACCCAGATAACCTCTGGATGTTGAGTGCACAAGAGGCTTGAGCCAGGGAGCTGGCCCTGCTCTCCCAGATAGATGAGCTCACCCAGCAGCAAAATCCAACCTTTCAGCAGCAAAATGCAGCCTTCCAGCAGCAAAATCCAACCTTCCACAGCAGCAAAATCCAACCTTCCAGCAGCAGGGCTAAAATGGGGAATAAGAGAAATTGTTCAGCAGGGATCTTGCAAAATTGAAGCTCATCTCTGTTCTTAAAGCTTAAGGGAAGGGAGAAGTTTAACAAAAGCTGTCAGGAGATTATCCCATCCTAAAACATTTGGAGCAACAATCCATTTTACCTGCAAGTTGACACCAGTTCCCAATCTTTGGGTCCTACTCACATGAAAAAAAAATTACAGACAAAACTACAATAAGCAGTAAGGCAATAAGTATAATTGAGGAATGCTAACCTTTGCAAAAGTCTTAATATCCTTAAATTAAAACTACAGTTTTAGGAGTTCTTACTGATATTTTAAAATTAGTATTCCTCATAGGATTATACTTTATATAATTTAAGTTGTTTTACTCTGTGGAAATTGTTTGGGTTTTGATTGGTTGGGTTTTTTTCTCTAGTGTTTTACATATTTTCCTTTCTTAATTGTGGCTTTGAAATTCGCTGCGAACAATATATATTGTTTTATGCTGCTTTTGTGTGTGGTTGTAACAATGAAACCTACTACACGAGCTTGTCAACTATGCTGAACGTTTTCATTACCATTTCGTTTGGAAGGCAAATCTAAAAGGCAAGCCCTTGCACTAATGACTCTTGTATTGTGGATTAGTGCTGTTTTTTCAAAGCATTACTGATCTAAAGACAATACCCTGGCAAAGTAGCAAGAACTTGCTAAGAAATGTTACATTTTTTAGTTAAAGTGCTTACAAGATAAAATATGATATCTGGACAAAATGGTTTTCTTAGTGAAGATAAAGTCAATAATAAGATGATGTAATTATTAAATTACTGTCATCAGGGAGGGAGGGGAGAAGACAGAAGGAGGAGGCTGGGGAGAGAGGGAGAAAGGAGGAGAGAAAAGCAAGAAAATCAAAACCAAGAAAGACAAGACAAAAGGGAAGGAAGGAAGGGAGACAAAAAAGGGAAACATAGGAGAAAGGTAGGAAGCTTAGATATTGCTGAAAATGGACTTTTAATGTGGCATTTTTTCCTATTTATTTCCCAAAACATGCTTTTTGAAGCAAGTCATAATAAACTTTCTGTAGAATTTCCTGAAAAAAAACCCTCCAAACAGCATAAGAACTACTTAGCACAGCAGCCCCTTTCTTTGATGTATAAAAAATATTCAAACTGTCAAGGGTAAAATTCAAGTTCCCTCTTTCTGATCACTCATCAGTCATCTGTGTTTGGATTTACATACTGATTCTGCATGTGGAGAACACTTACTGAGCATAAGAAACCTCTGAGTAGTGGGTATTTCTCTGATGAATGCCCTTTTTTCTGTATACAAACCCCTCCAACCCACCTAACAGGTTCTCAGCGTGTCCAGACTGTCTAAAATTCTGCAATAGCTTAAGCACAAACTCTCTAATGCAGGGGTTGGAAGGGACAAAAGTCAGGTGAGTTTATATAATCAAATTCTTCAAATTTCAATCTGGAATTTGTTTATAACTAAGAAACAACAGAAATCAATCAATCCTGTGTGAAAGAAGTTTTTCAAAAGCATTCATAGTAAAATAAACTCTTGAAAGTCTAAAAATTCCCATTGTTTCCATAAGTAGCTGTGTAAAGTCTTCTGTTCCATTCTACTTATATGGTATTTAATTCCAGTGTAAGATCTTTAACCAACAACACATCAGTACATATCCATGCAGACAGTGCATTAAGCTTTAGCACCATTACAGTGATCAGAATTCATTGGAATACCAGAATGAAAACAAAAGCAGCCAGTCCCTTGGTATTTGATGTTTTAACACTTGTTTTAAATTATTGTAAGAACTGAGAGAGGGAAGAGTATGCTTGAGCACAATAATAATATTCCACATTGTATTCTTTATGATTTAGCACTGTCTGTTTCTATATGGAAAATAATTTATGCATTTTCTGCATCAATTTCTATGTTCATATATGCTAAATTAATTTCATATTCAGCTCTTAGAATTGCTTTATTGTTTTGGGGTTTTTTTCTGAGACTAGGTCTAATGCAATGGTTTTGTTCTTGCCAATGATATTAAACAGACTTTGCTGTTTCAAGTGAGAAGGAAATATAGTTATCCATAATTTAAACAAAGTGAATATGAGTTTTATTTAAAAGCAAATCAGTAATACACATAAATTCAAAATGAGCAATCTTGTTCTTATTCTTCATTTTCATTTCCATTTTATGGAAAGTAAATGCCCACTGAAAATGCATACTGTGATTGAAACTTATTTATGGTACATTTGGCAAAAGAAAGTCAGAAGATACTGCACTGAATTGTAACATGTAAAAGAAAACTTTTAGTACCTACCTGCACTTTTAAAGTTTATGGATCAGTATATTCAAGAAACATATGCAAATGTCCATTCTTTTGATAGTTTAAATGAGTTACCCTATTTAAGGCATGAAAAAGAAAAAAATGGTATCTCTCAATTGTAACACATAGGTATTTTTTCTAATTCTTAAAAAAAAAAAAACACTTTTTTTTTTTTCCTGAAACCATTCCCCTTACCACACACAAACTTCTGTAATTTTCTGTCTCTACGCTATTTGTCTTGAACAAATCTTAAATGATAAGACAATTTAATGCTTACTCATTGATAATTTATAGCCATGACAAAAAAAACCAAACCAAAACCAAACAACCACAAACAACCAAAAAACAAACCCAAACCACAACAAATAAAAACAAAAATCAGAAAGATGTCTGTCAAGAAGAACATTACTTCTTGTCTGCTGCTAATGGCATTCTCCAGATACTCGTTTCCTAGAAACTCATTACATTCTGATTGCATAAAACCCATAAATACCATTCAGAAGCAGGATGGAACCCATCCTTCCTTCTCTCAGAACACCAGAAATCACAGACACAGACCATGCAGCAAGAACTGCTGAGCATCCTCCCAGCAGCTGCATTTCTACCCTGCTCATCAGAGCTGCTTCCACTTGAAACAACTCAGTGTCCACAACACAATTCTCAGGTCTCCCATCTCCTGCTCATGAGCTTCCATCAGAAGAATACCAGACAGAAACAGATCAGCTTCTCCTGTCTTTGTCAAAGAACAAAGCAGTTGGACTAGATTACCTCAAGAGGTCCCTTTCAGCCTAGTACTTTGTGAAATTCTGTGAGTATCTCTGTGTGAGTATATACAGATACATCCATCTGTAAAGGTATGAACATCAAACTGCTGTGTTTCCTTAGAAATAACATTTCTCTATGTGTAGTAAACATTGTGCTTGACCAGGTTTCACATTGATATCTACTATTTTGAATATATTAGTTTACAGGAAAATAAAAACTTTGTGATATATCATATGCAACTCCTCCATTTTCTAGCCAAGTGCAGTCCCAGAAGGAAGGAGAAGGTGACATACAGATGGAATTCCATACCCACAACCACACAATATTTTCACAGTATGGAACACATTCTGTTTACATCTGTCATGGCTACTGTATGTTAACTTTTTTCATAGTAAGTAATAAGAACCATTGCCCTGTGTTGGTTATTGGCTGTGGTTACACTTCCTACTACTGTAAACTACAATTAAACAGGAAAATCTAAATCCTCTATAGATATTTATACAAAAGTATCTATGTATTTTCAGGAAGACTAAAGTGCAAATGAGTTCTGAACAAAGACCACCTCTAATTAAACATAAATCCATCTCCCTCTTCCCCAGAATATAAGCACTTCAGTGTTAACTCTTTCCTTCCTAAGACAACTTTTTCATCCATTTATTTTAGAATCTCCAAGGTAGCAACAAGCAAAATATTAGGATCTTGTTTCTTGTTCCCTTTTCCTGCTTTCTGTCTGTGAAATAGTGACAGCACTCTGTAGCTCCATTATATTTATGATCAGATAAACCTGATATTCAACATCTGTCTGGACATGGTCCTGGATAACCTGGCCTAAGTAGCCCTGCTTGAGCAGGGGAGCTGAGCCATAAGACCCCTGCAGGTCCCATCAAACCTTAACCATTCTATGATGTTGTGATTCTCTTCTACAGTTTCTTGCCTTGTTACAAACTTTTCCCAGATTCTGCCTGGAATGAAGAGAATGTCTTTGCTGTGCTATTGGAAAAACTAAATCCTTAGTTGGTGTGAGTTTTCCTAGTTACATGTTTCCTACTCAAGTAAATGATACCATTGAAAAGCTGATTTTAGAGGGCAAAATTTGCCATTAATTAGTGCTGAGGAGACAAGGGAACTAAGCTGTGTCACTTAGGAAAAAAAAATAAAAGGGTTCACCATTCTGTCAAGAAGAACAGAAAGACAAAGATTGCTGGGGTAGTCAGTAAAATAACAATGATTTGCCTTAAGAAGTGGTGAAATTAGACATGCATGTCACTAGAGAGAGAAAAAGACAAAAAAAAAAAAAAGGAAAAAGCCACCCCAAAAGTGACTTGTACCTGGTTGTGTGAATGGCTACAACTAAATATAACCTTCTGTTTCAGCTCCCTTGAAGTACAGAAACAGGTTTGAGACCTGCAATACAGTCATTGTATTTGTAATTTATCTTTCATTATGATGGATCACAGATGTATTAGTTTGGGTATTGCTTTATTTTTACTCTGTACTGTGTCACTTCTACATAAAAAAAAGAAACTATGTAATAATATCTCTATATATCTTAGGTATTGCACTTCAATCAGGGACTCCCTTAACATGTAGAAATACTTGTCAAAGGAGTAGGCTTTGGGTGACTGGAGGAGGTGACTGGAACCACTTACTGGGAGTGGAAGAATGTTGTCAGCTTGATAGGAAATTGAGAAATTAAGGATTTTTTTTTCCACAGTTAAAGACTTTTGGTGTAATTATGACCATGTGTCTTGCATGTCCCACTTTGCAATAACCAAAGACTGTTCCAATGAACTGCGTGGCTGTAATTAATTGGAAGGATTGCACTGACACATTCTAAAAGCTACCAACTCAGAGAAGTAAAGATTTAAGAGAATGTAAGAGAATACAAGAAGAAGAAAACCAATAAAAGCCCAGAAAGCAGAATTACAGGTATACTGGCAGTGTCAGTGTGTGACTCCCCATGGCAGTTGTCTGCAGCTGATGTCCCAAAGTGGCTTTGCCACACAGAAAGGGCTGTGGGAGCAATGACACATTCAGCAAGTAAATACTTCCATATAGGTCTTTCTAGCCAAGACAACAAGCAGTAAGTAGAATTACAAACACACAAGTAAAAGAGGACCCCCCAAGTTCAATCCCCACGTACAGCCAATGATGCAATGAGATTCTTTTCCCCTAACTATGCGTGGCAGAGGGTTGTTACAGAGCCTCTCATCTAGTTAAGAGCTTTTGTTAATCAAACATAACATCAACATTTTTCTTGCAAGTTGTTAGTTTTTAGATAATGACCTTTCCCCTACCCAGCTGCATTATTCCTTCCTATATTCTTTCAGTCATATTCTTGCTCAGGCTCTGCACTCCTAAATGGAACAACTCATGTAGTTTTAATTTTCCTTTGTAAAATAATTTCTTTGTTGTCCTGATTCTTTTACTGTAATTTCTCTTGTCATAATTACAGTCTCACATTTCTTTACAGAGTGTAATCTATGACTTCACTTCCACTGGTTGAGTCCAAAAGAACATCTGAAAGATATTTTAAAAGAAAATTATCCAAGGCCTACCTGTAATCTCAGTCCTCAGTAATGACAATATTTCTTAATTCACCGTAACTAAAATTCACAAGTGTTCGTTATCACTGTACTGAACTTATCACTGAAATTCTTAGCTGACCTAAAGACCAAATCTTGAAGACTAATACACCCTTCCAGTCCAATTCAGCAGAGCTCAGTTTCCTCTCCTTTTCAACAGTTTATTACCTTTCTTAGACTTAGGTTAAGTGCTTCCCCATTTCATTTGTCTATAAAAACAGCCTTTTCTCTAAACATATTAGTCTTTTATAAACATACAATGCAGCTTTTCTCATTTCCCACTTATTTCCAATCATTTATTTAATAAAGAACATTTTATTTTCTTCAAAGTTTGATAAAACTTTTCCTGCAAATTTATTTTGCAAAGTCCTGATGGACAATCAGGAAGCTTTGTATGTCCAGACTTTGTATTTACAAATTATCTGGTCTCACACCTTTGGCACAATCAGATTTTCTTGGGTTGTTTTTTTACCATAGATATGATAACAGCTGTCTTCATAAAGTCCCACACTGACCATCTTTGCATTCATGATTGGCGTCAAAAATCAAACAAAGGCTTATTTGTTCTTTTAGTTACAGAAAGAGTTAACACTTATTTTAATCTTAGAAAAGGTATTCCTGCAGCATTTCCCACTCCCCCTTTTTCCACCCCTCAGCCCCTAATGTTCAGGCTTTTCTTTTCCATGTTGTAGTCTGGCTCCATTCAAATCTTGCAGTCCTTTCTCAAGCACTGAGTGCTGAGCACAAAAATACTGCTTTGAAAAATTAGCCATGAACTTGCAATCCTCTCCCTCCTTGCACGTCCTGGTTTGCTGTGGCATTTTGCCAGAGAGAGCAGTCACACCAGGATGTGGATGCGTGGACTCAGCACTGGAGGAACTGTCAGAGAGGGACAGTCAGAGGATGGTCACTGACATGTTGAACATCCCATTGTCTGTGCAGTTCTGAAATCCCCCTCGTGTTCATACACATCATCCAGGCCCTGACACGGGGCACCAGCAGCATGCCCAGGCAGATGGGAGCATGCAGATTATACTAGAGGATGCTTAATGACAGCTGACACAGCATGGGTAGGGGAGGATAAAAGATGAGAGCAGCCTAGATCCACCTTGAGAAAGCACAGACTTGGTGAAGTCTGATTAGAAGATAAAAGTAAAAAAAAGTAAGAAAAAAAATAAAATCAGAATTTTTAATGTTTATAAATTGGCGAAGTTTTAAAATAAGATCAAGCAGGCAGTATTACATTTCCAGCAGAGAATTCCGGTCATAAAATCCTTATTTATATTTCCAGCAGAGAATTCAGGTCATAAAATCTTTATTTTATTATAAGAATCCAAGAATTCAGCCTGAAAAGTCCTGATTGATAGAAGAGGTGGTTTATGAAGAGGTGGCTTATATTATCACAGTGCTAATAAAAATTATTTAATGTCAAATCTAATTATTTAATTTGTCAAATATATT
>JANHGL010011471.1:53481-63799 GCA_024611195.1 Ceyx melanurus | reverse complement strand
GAGACTCCACAACCCCCCTGGGCAGCCTGTTCCAGAGCTCTGTCACCCTCACTGAGAAAAAGTTCTTTCTTGTGTAAAAATACACAAGAAAAAATAAATATCAAATAGAATAGAAGGTATGTATGTGAAAATGACTACTTCTTATGGTGTGACTCTGATGCCTGGGTACTGTGAGGTAAACAAACATCTGTATAAATCCATGAGTTTCTGGATATCTCCCTTACTTTGCAATGTAAGTTGCAGATATGTAAGGTTATTTACTGCTGAATAAAGATGAGAAAATCAATTGGTCCCTTACCATGTGAGCAAAAGAATGCATGATAGAGGTTGTTCTGGATTGAAACATATATAATCAATTTATTTTCTAGCCTGTCATAATCCATGTAGCTATCCTCTCCATTATGGTTTTACAAAAGTAATGTGGATTTCATCAAGAAATTATTCTTTCTCACACAAAGTTTGGCCTACACTCAGTGCTTTAGCTGCTGTAGATTAGCATAGCTACATAGATTTGAGTGGCTGATTATCTGCTGCATTATTTCTTGAACTGTTAATATTATATAGCTGCCATTTAGCAGTATTTCTGAGTGAATAGTACATTTTTTTTCTTTCTTTAAAATATTAGGCAGATATGAACTTGCATGGATTCTGTTTGATTAACTTTCAATGTTATAATTAATATGCTAGTTTATTCAAATGTATACCTATGTGCATTTTAAAGATATGAGTAGGGCTTTACATGTAGCATTTTTACAATTTCAGGTGAAGAAGTCTATTATTGTATAATGCTATGTTAACTTAATAACCAATTGTTTTATTCATTGAATTGTTTCCAAGGAGAGGTAGCCTGAAAAGAAAGCAAAAAGTTTATTGCAGCTTTCAAAATTACTGAAGTATTAATCTGTTACCTGATTGATTTGCAAAGGATTGTTGCCAAAGTTCAATGACAGGTGCTTACCTCACTGGATTATCACACCATAGATTTCATAAAATATATTTTCACTAGTTAGAGACTTTAATCTTTTCACAAAAAGTAATGATGTTAGATAATAATGCTTTTTAGTGCTGCAGAATTAAAACCTAAGTACACAGATACAGTATTGCAGATATATCTGTCACTATTTCAGAGGAAGAGAGAAAATATATTTGAGGAAAATAAGTAATGGATGGAATTCTTAATTCATCTTCATTTGTTGCAAAACCTTTATTTGGAGAGATCACTGCAAGATAGCAAGCTATGGAGCAAGTGTCTGGGATGCACTGAAACAAGCAGTTTATATCATAGTGTGGATTTTAATATGTTAATTATAACCAACAGAAATATTAGTGTGTTAAGTAGCAGAAGACAATGGTGCAATTAGGTTGTAAAGAATGATAAAGGTTTTGAAAGGTCTCTTCTTAAAATCAAAAAGGATATACAAGCCAAAGCAGAAATAAAAAAAGACACTTTAAGACCCTTTATAGCACATTATAACATTCTATTCTAAACCATCTGTGAGACACAGGTAATAAATGTGAAAGCTTTGCTTTAGAAACTGAAATTGGTACATACAGTTCTTGCCTTCAGACTGAATTTCACTGTCCCCTTCTCTTCACCTTAGATCTAATTATGGACTCTCAAGAACTCTTAGTTCATTATGTACTCACCTATCTAAACCACAAAGTTTGAATTGATTTAATTGCTTCAGTCAGCCAAGTCTTAAAAATATTCTTTTTTTATTATTTCCCTAACAGAAAATCTTATTTTCATTATATATGAGTCATATATATAACAGTCAATAAAAATTGTATTAATTCCCGTATGTGTATCTGAAAAGAGGTCAACTGGTCAGAATAAATGAGCATTTTTGTTTTACTCAGCTCATTGATTCAATCCACTAACTAGCCAGACATTGCAACTTCTTTCTATATGTATGTTTTTAAATTATTGCCATTTCCTTGCTTCAGATAAAAATGTGTTTCAGGGTTATTTCAAAATGTGACCAAATCAGTATTTTCAAACACTAAAAATTAAGTGTAAGGACTGACACAGTAGAATTGAGATGCTTTCTCTAGCTTCAGCAACTAACCAGCAATGAAAATAGCGGTAGAAAAAAAAAAAAAAAAAAGAAATATTTTTGTTAAAATATTTATATTCAGAAAGGAAATGCCAGCCTACAGTAGTATTGGGAATACAGCGGAGACAAAAACTCAAGTCATAACAACTTTCTTAAGCTTCTGGGTTGCTGGAGTGCATTTGGACGTCAGACAAATCTAGAACTTCCCTACAGGGTGAAAAACTGATGACATGTCAAGCATTAGTTTTCCTCTCCTTTTCAATCAAATAAATTATTTCCTTATTATTGAACTGTCTATTCTGGGTGAAAGAGAGACTTTTTTTCTTGCTTTTTTTAGATCTAAATCAGGAGTAACAGAGTAATGCTGTTTTTTGGGTTTTGCTTCAGCTTTTAACCTAGCCGTTTCAAATGTTATCCTGCACATATCTTAAAAGCATACGATGTTACTTCTGGATAGTGATGAGCTTGCTTTCCCTTCCCCCATTTGAGTTCTTACACTTAAAACTAAATGTAGCAGTTACAGCACAATTGCTTAACTTCAGAGACTCACAAAAGTGAGCTGAATTTCTTCTGAAATGAGAGCTTAAACAAGAGCTTGGTAAGGCATTTTTCTTAAAGTAGTATTCTATTAGTCGCCTGAATATGGTATGTACAATGTCAGCCATTACTCTAATAAAATAATTCTCACAAGCAGATCCGATTAGCTTTCCCTATGCTGTCTGGGGAACCACAAGTTGCTGTTTTCCTATTTCTCACAATTTCTGTCTCATACTGTCGGTTTTTTTGATGGGGTTTAACTGCCTGATAAAGATCTGTTTTGGAAGATTTCCAAGTAGAAATTAAAAGTCTAGAGATTAGATTTTCTGTCTCAGTTCAGGTTTGTTGGTTCCTTCTGATTTGGAAAAGCCATTCAATTACAGTTCAGTTACTTGTCCTTGAATGAGACAACAGGTGAGGTTACCTGTTATAAGACATAATGATGAGTCTACTGCAGATGCTCTAATTGTTGTATGTGGAGGTTGAAATGACAGTGGGGGTTGTAGAGCTGTCCACATTTTTAGACAGAAGGAGAAAAATATGAGATTTATGGTGAAAGGAAGACCAAGAGCTCTATTTTAGCTGGTTTTGAGGCTTAGGAGAAGAGATATATCAATTATTCATAAAAGGACAAGAACCAGCAGAGACTAGAGTCACAGGAGAGAAGAAAAAAATGTAATATGTGAAAATTGTTAAATCCTATGTTAGTAAATAGTGCAATGCAATAGGTGCAACTCTATGGAGTAAAACAGGTGGTACTGAGAAAACAATTTTAACACTCTATATATTTGAGGATGTTTGTTCCAGGTTAGCTCTAGTCCTGTGTAACTCATCAGTTAGGTTTTATGACTGTTTTATCCAAATGGAATCCACATTGTGTACTGGAAAACAATTTGTGAAAGCATGGTAATAGACATCCCATCGGGAAATTAATCTGAAAATTTTCATTCAAATATCAATGTGATAGAATGGGAATAAATATTGGACCAGTGTTCCAAATCTAAACTAAGGTACTAAGGTAATCAACAGCATAATTCAAATGTAAATTTTAGAAAAGGATTATATAGATATTCTAATGTATTTTTCCCACCAACTCTTTTATGAATGTTGCACCTTTTTTTTCCTCCATATGATTATTACACTTTTGTTAGGTCAAGAATTTCAGTGGCTATCAACTATATATTGACCAGAACATTACTATTCACCTTTAATTTCTAAGAAAAGTCACAGCAGCTCTCTGAAGATCTCCCTAGTGATACTTAGAATTAATGTATTGAGCTGAGTATTATGAAACAGAAAATATTTATTTGTTCTTAAACCAGATTTTTACCTTAGGGTAATACTGAATTTGTTGACTTAAATCATTGTTAGAAATGGTCTGCACAAATTCAAACTGATGCTGTATGTGGGAGACAGCTGGTTGTCATGGTAACTGTAGTGCAGTTTTTAATTCCACTTGGTGAGTAACTCTAACACAATGATGCTGAATAGACCATGGCTTAGCAAGTACAAGTATCTTGCGTTCTCCATGTCAAGGTTACAAAGCAAGAAAAAGCTGTTGTTCAGACATGCGGACTCCATCATTTTTGGATTATTGCTCCTGAACAGAGTTTAAAAAATTAAAATTGTAGAATATATCAAAACTATACACAGAATAAGTTTTTTTTATGTGCCCCTCAAAAAGAATCAACATGGTTATAAAATTAAGAACAGACTCTAAGATTCATATAGCTCATAAATACAATTTTGCTTTCTTATTAATGTATTTGTCACTGTGCTTTTAATGTAGATCTGTTGAAGAAATGTGGGAATATCAAACTTTAGAATGGCAGAACACCACAAAGTGGCCAATCAAGTTTTAATTTTGCATATATATATGGAAGAAAATAAGACATTAACTGAAGTTACATCATTTTCTTGAATTTGAGTCATTTGCTTAATGCTGTTTTCGAGACAAGACCTTTGCTATTCAAGTAAAGTGTCCTGTATGAAAGAAACAAAACAGAATATGTACAGGTGTAGTTAGGGAAGTAGAAGTAAAATTGGTTAGCTTGCTATATGAGTCTTTTCTAGTTTTATCTAGGTCCTCATATTTTCTATAAAAATACTTCCTTATGTTAGACAATAGTCAGAGAAAAATGGGAATGCAGTTTTTAGTAGAGTCTGTGCCCTTGGCAGCAGTGCTTTCATATAATCGTAGATATATAGAGCTTCCAGGACTCAGAATTCCTGATGATAAAAAAACCGAAGGCTTTCTCATCGCTGAGATAGACAATCTGGAACTCTGCCAGTTTTTCTGAAATACACTGTCTTTCACCTCATAATGTTAGTTATTAATTTTGTACATGATGTTAGTCCTTCATTTGGTGTGAGAGACTCAATTCTTTTCTGTATTGATTTTCTTTTCCTTTCCCTCTTTGAGCACATTTATCTTGCTCCTAAATAATTAATTCATATACTCAGGCACTCTTATCAACATGTGGTAGTAGCAGTAGTAGAGTCCAGAAATCCAAGTGCAAGATTCAGCAAAGTACTCCTATCCTATTTAATGAAGAAAGTAAAACTGGGCTTCCAGAAGAGAAAGACAGTGAAATGATGAACATATTAAGTTTTTATGTTAGAAAATGAACACTGCTACTGCCTAAAATAAAGTCATATCTGTTTAATAGGAGACTGCAAGTGATTCAGCAAGAATGATAACACCAAAAAAAAAAAAAATCTGTCATATTTGGCAGTGGAAGCCCTTGAGAATGTCTGAATTATATACACTCTTGATGTGTCGCAGTGATAAAATGAAACCCTTTAGAATAAAGGCCTTTGGTAGAAATATGTGAACACATTAAATATACTGATGCCAGAAGAATTGACCTTTACTGAAAATCAGTAGAGCAAGAGCAAAAGACCAAAAATATTCAAACCATTGTAAATGTTTACATATAACAATATAAACCAGTTAGTTTTCTACAGATTAAATTGTAATTTCTTTGCTTATATAACTAATTTACAAGATTTTAAAAGTGAAGACTTCATGGCATATAGACCACTATTTTTAATGAGCATGTTGCTGTTCCTTTTTAAGTACACAGGCCCCGCAGCACTAATACTTGAAAACTTCTATTAATTCAAAGGCCACAAGCAAAATGAAAAGGCTATGATTTCCCATCTGCTCCCATAGTACATTGCAAACTGAAAGCAGCAGTTTTGAAGAATTAAGTTTATTGTTGTTCTCTTTTGCTTGTTCTAAGAAATGGGGAGAGAAACCTGATGTAAGTTCTTAGTCTTTATTTATTAGTATGCAAGTTTCATCACATCTAACTTTAGCACCTCTCTAACTATGACTATTTAAAGGAATCTAATAAATTTCTTCTATTATAATAGGAATCTTCACTCTCAGAATCACTGAATGGGAATGAGGGGATGCTCCTTCTGGGGTTAGTTCAGGCCTCAGTTGGGTCTGTGCACTATTTAAGAAGTCTCTAGTGACATTCTTTGACATCTCAACTCAAAAGTTGCTTGCTTGAGTGAGAACAATACAGTGCTTACTGCTCCTTGAATATAAAACCATTCTTACCCGATATAAACTATGAACTTTACTGTAGTGATGGTTAATGACAAGAATGATGTTAGCATCTTAATCAGGACAATATCACCACTGTTTCATAGCAGCTAAGCTACAAATTTTTATTTGATTAGAGGATTAAGATTTTTAGTCGTCAGAAATTGAATGTCTTAATATTGACTGTCAAGCAGTAACAAAATAAAATTTGCACACATGCCTGGGTAATTTCTTAGTATCTGTGAACCATTAAGAACTAGGAGTTAGGATTCTTCCAACCTTCTTCAACTAATAGGAATGTATTAAGTGATCACTAGATGGGTGGAGACAAGGTCTGATGGAAGTTTCACTCAGACCTCACTTCCTTTGTGGTTGTTAGTGGATTTTACTGTGGAGAGTGGTAGCAAATATTCTTGATGTTCAAATAACTTGGTGACAAATTTCTTAGAAAAACTGTAGAATTATTCAAGGCTGTCTCCAAGTGCTTATTAGAACAGATGATTTCTAGGCTAAGGAATCTGTTCAGATACACAAGTTACCTATGATGAGGACTCAAGAGTACATGTGATTCAGCTGAAGATGTGCTGTTTGGCTCTAAATGTTTTCTGGATTAACCAAAGGACCAACACAACAGATTGTCACATGAACTATATGTACAATGTACTTACCTATGCATCCCACAGTGTTTTATTTTCAATGCTTCCTCATGAGTCTACATAGTTGTTATATCTGCAAATCTATTGTGAAGGAAAATGAAATCAAAATAGTTTATTAAATATTTCAGAATTGAAATTTTTCACTACATTCCCACTTATGTTCCTAAATAGCTTTATATTTATTTAGCTCTACTATGTGTGAATACCACATCAGTGAAATTAGGAATCCTATTATCTTGTATGTCTAAATAGTTGCAATATTCAGTAATTTTGCATTACTCTATTACCTAATGGTTGCATCACTGAGTACTCATATTTAATAAATGGTTATACACAAATTAACTAAGACTTTAGAAAAATAATAAAATCTGTAATGGTTTTTACCACATTCTGTTAAAATGCCTGTGAATTTTGTTTAGTACAGAGTGTTTTTTCTTATTTATATAAGCCACATAGTATCCTTTCTTCTTTTAATAAAATTGTGTTTCTCCAGTTGTAGAAAAATCTGTTAACACTTTATGTCTAAGTGTTTTGGATTGCCCTTTTTGGATTGCCCTCTTTTGGATTGCCCTTCGGATTGCCCTCTTTTTGGCCCTTTTTACCCTTTGCTCGCCCTTTTGGTCCCTTCTTCACCCTGTTTTCAGCCCTGCTCGTCCCTTTCGCTTCCGGTCTACCCCTTTGGCTTTGGCTCTTGTCTTTAATCCCGAGACCCGGTGCCAGAGTCCAGCTCCTCCACCGCGAGGAATATTATCTTTGTTCCTCTTCCTTATAGTTCCTTGTATATGATAATTATTAAGCTTGAACCATGGAAAATAAGACTGTTATGAAGCTTACATTAACACAATTCGACTAGTTCAAAAAATAAAAGTAGTCATGGAAAAAAAAAACAAAATAAAACACATATGCTGAAGCTAGAATTCACATGATTTCTTCTTCTAAACTGGTAATATTTATAATTAATGTAGTGGTCAAGGTGTTGTAAAATGTATTGGGTTAGTTAGGTATTCTGTATGAGCATGATACCCTTCCTAAGATTCATGGTGATGGCTTTGCAGTTATGTAGCTAAATGTTCCACCTAGGCAGCTCACGGGATAATTTGTGACTTTAGACTAATGTCCTAATTGTCCTTGTGATTGTGCTATTTGCTCACATGACTTTTCTTCCTCTCTAGATGCTATTCCTCTGGTATTTTTAAAGACAGAAGACACAACCTTTTCTTTCATTTTGCTAGTCTAAGAAAGCTAAACACTTTTACTCTGCACTTGAGAAATTATGTATTCTGTTGGTGATACTATTTACCATCCTCTATACTCATTCTGTTCTGGACTGATTTTTTCTGAGACGTGTTGATCAAAATCATGTAGTATTTTTCTGATTAGGCCTTTAAAATCAGAGTGTTTCCATGGAAATGTGTCATCTTTTATGTTCAGTACTCTATTTGTCTTTTTTTTTTTAATTGTTAAATCATAGTGGCTCTGAGTTATGCTGTGATCAAAGTGTTTTCAGGTCCTTCTCCTGGTCTGTTTCTTTCCAAAGTGATCTGTTTTATCAGCTTATAATAAGAATTCTCATTTTAAATCTGGAAAACACATGATTTTGAACATTGTCTTAAGTGACATTCCTTGAGACTTTGACAGTCTCGTCATAAAATGAAAATTGGAAGTCTCTCAAGTGATTTTCATAGAAACTTTGTATATATTCACTCCAGTCTGTGAACTGCTTTATATAAACTATCATATTATCAATTTTAGCTTGTTCCTTATTTACCTGACACTATTTCTTACTAATTCTCAGTGTCTCAACTTAGCTAACAGTTTTTGATCTAGTGTTCCATATTTTATTGAAGACCAAAGAAATTAGGTGAATTGTATTGCCTTGTCTAGAAAAAAGCAGTTATCAAGGAAGACTGTAATGTGGGTCTACCATTATTTACCTGTGTTAAATCTACCCTGTCTCACTTCATCTTTTTCTTTGATTTTTTTTTCTCTTTCTCATTTTGCCTCAGATTGATGTGTACATTGTTGTCTGTAGAATTCCACATATTTCCCTTAGAAAAGAACCCAAACTATTACTTTTTCTGATTGTATTTTCATAGATACATTAATAATGAAGTCCTAAATGCTGGCCCACATTTTGGAGGAATAATGCATGAATGCATAAACATCTTCAGTGCAGGACAGTGGACTATTTGAAATAAAATGACATAGTGGTCCATGAAGAAGTGCTTTTGGATGCTAGATTTTCATGCAATTTACCAGTCACTCCTTTTGAACTTGTTAAAAGTGGTCTCTCTTTGGATGCAGAAGTAGACCAGTATGGCCACAGCAGTCATGAGTGATGTTGTCAACTGTGCAAGAAGTTGCTCATTCATGCATAAGTTGATGCTGTTGTTACAGAGCAGTCATCATTGCTATATGATCAATCCAGTAAATAAATTAAAAAAATTATAATTGTCCATTGTCCTTTGATTTCAGTGTCACTTCAAAGATTTTTATAACAATATTCAGTTCTTATTGAATTGAATGGCAGCTCTACTTCTTTTCTTTTCCTTTTTTAAATATAGATCTAAAGAACTTAGCTGCTGTATGTAAAATGTTTTTGTCAATTATCACTGTATCTGTCAATTTCTACCAGTGTTTTGTCTTTTTTTCCTTTTCATATTAAAATTTCTGATTATACTCTTTGTCCTTTCTGGTCTGCTTATCCATTCTTCATCTTTTAAGTCCTAATAACTTTCATCAATTAATTTCCTGAGTTGGACAGGTTTTCAAATTTGAATTACAAAATCCTAATATGGAGACTTGTTTTTTACTTCTATTAGAGAAGGATTACTGACTATCAGGATTTCAAAGATTATTTTCTGTTTCTGGCTTATCTAAAATGTCCATGCTGTTTGCTATATCTAACTTTTCTATTGCATGACTCTAGAAAACCTTAATTATTAATTACTAAGAATTTTAAGCACACATTGAGATGGTTTTATAGGTTTTTATACAATTTGCCTATATTGTTTGCTGATGCCGCATTTACTGGCATTTATGCTTGCCTAGAAAGATGTCTGGGACTCTGTACTTAGCTTTCCAGATAATGAGATGGATGTGGACTGCAGCACTATTACATAATGACTTTATCACATAATAAACCTAACACGTTTAGCAATTTCATTTCAATAGCAAGGCGATTTTATGCTGGATTTTTGGCTGTGCCTCTTTATTTCACTCTGGGAATCTATATAAATTTTGCTTTTCACTTGCTAGTCAACCATAAGCCTTTCAAGACTTGTACTTAAACAGCAGTCTAAAATGGGTAGTTATATTGCTAGAAATTAGGAGATATGTTATGTAGATAAGTTAATATGGGTGGTGATCTCCTGCTTCCTTACTTGGTATCCTTCCATTTAAAAAAATAAATAATTAAATCTTGTCTCTTTTAACACCTGCCAAATTGATTGTCAATATAATACAATGTAATATATAATATAATATAATATAATATAATATAATATATCGAT
>JANHGL010011471.1:33569-53381 GCA_024611195.1 Ceyx melanurus | reverse complement strand
GATATATGGCATCTTGAGTCTGAATCTATAAACACCTCACCAGATTCTGGAAGCAGTGAAGCTGCTTTTCCAGTTCTCTGCCAAGTGTTCAGGTTACTTTTTTTGTTTGGTTTTTTTTTTTCTCTTCATTTTTCTTCTCACCAGTTGTTTTTAAGTTAAAAATTGTTAATTGTAAAAATATACCTTATGACTGCTTCAAGGACTCAAGATTGGATGCTTTCCTATGAAATATATTTTTATCTCAAACAGAAATACTGTGCTTGAACTCAAAATCAATCTAGTATCAAAGCATATACATGGAAGAGCTACTGAAAAAAAAATTGATTTATGTTATTCCACAGTGATTACCAAGAATCTTCCTTGATAATGATTGTCTTTGGGTATGATCTCTCAATATTATACTAGACTTTAGACAAGTAGAACAAGATAATGAGGAAGAAATGTTGAAAACGGGAACAGATCTCTTAAAAGAATAGTGAAAATAGGACCAACATTTCACAAAGGCAAGAGGCTATCTTTCCTAAGCACTTAAAAACTCATTTTAAATGCTAGCATTGATTATAAGGAATGGACTGCTGACCAGAATAAAATTGCCTGGGGAAAAATTTCACTTAAATTTTTCATTTTTCCCTTAAAACATTTTTAATGAGGGTCACACATGCATGAGCTGCAAAAATATCAAGAGTCTGTAGCTTTTAGTATCCTGAGGACCATTTAATCTTTAGAATGAGATTTTCCATTCAAATTTAAAACTTCAGGGTTGCAGTTGGATTTATTTATGCTGTCTGTGTTCCTTCAATTTTAAAAATGCCACACAGTAAAAAATAGCTATGAAATGAAAACAACACCAACAAAAAAAACTTTAAAAGTACTTACAGAACTGTATTTTCCTAATTACAACTCAGAGTGTTTAAAAACTTTCATTTTGAAAAGTTTTCCAGGTTCCAAGAATACTTAGGAGCCAGGAATCCTAGGAGGCCTCCTGGATTATCCTCAGAGCTGGTTTAGAGCTGATAAGCCTTCTTTCCCTGACTACAGGTCATACAGCAGAATTTCAAATATCTGAGCAGATGACATGGAAGATAACTGGGTGGTTTTGAAATTTGCATTTATTTTTTTTTCATATTTATGTGCAAATGTGTTAATGTCTGTGGAGGGCTTTTCTTTTAAAACATCAGGATTTTCCAGCACAAAAATATTCCATAGAAAAATCTACATGTTCAGGATTTCCTTTTTTCTAATCAATGCCAGTGCAATCCAGTTAATATAGCTAAAAGTGAAATGGAGTCATGAGGGAATTATTGACATTCTGTTTTGACAGTGCTCACAGAATGTCTAAGTTCTGACTAGTAAACTGCTGACACAGACTCTAAGCTTTTTCAGGGAAAATGAGAGATTCTGGTGCTGACCTGTGTCACAGCAAAGCTGCAGCTGTGATGAATGACACTTCTCTAGTGCTCTTTCCTCCCCTTTCAGAGGTGAGGCAGCTTCCAGAGATGCTGCAGTAGCATGCAAAAATATGTCAGATTTTATGTGATGTGGTGTTCAAATAATTTTTTTTAAGTATATGATTTAGGTGAATTTTGAAAGATCTGAATCTCAGTCGTTAACTCAAAATTTGATGTTTCTGCTCTTTGTTTTAATCTATTCCCATATTGTGTTTTATCTCTAGACTCTGGAGCACCTTACAGAGCAAAAGAAACACCATCATTTTTATTTCACCAAGTAAAAAAAAAAAACCTGAGGCAAGTGTAGGAAACTTACTCATCACCATATGTAAGATTAGACTGAGCCTCCGGTCAGACTCCATCCATCCTCTATCACAATATGAGGGATTTCCTGAGTGTCCTGATCATCCATCTCTTGTGAATAATGACTAATGCTATTGAAAATACTTTAAATGTAAAAATTGTTCAGAAATATTTATTCATATTTTTAAACAGCACTGTGAATATGTGGGCACTCTCTTTGTGTGCATTTTTCATTAATATCCTAGCATAGGAGCTTGTTGGCAGGCATGTTGCTGTAGCAGACAGTCTGATGTTTAATTTTGTTTAATTTTGAGTAAATATGTGCAATGAGTAGTTTGACTTTACATGTACATTTGCCCAGTCAAGAAACAGCCCTGTCCTTTTGCTCTTCATTCCACCAGACTGCCTGTACTCAAAAGAAATTATCTGAAATAACAGGTATACATTGGGCAGTATTCACGATGAAATTGCATCCCAGGAAGTGACTATAGACATTATTTAGTGAAGATTCCTGAAGAGTTTATGTTATTCATATTGTTGGTATATTTGAGACAAACAGGGAAAACCACTCTCCTGAGATATGCTTAGCTAGCCTGAGGAGTGCAACCAGTCCTTATTAAATCCATTTGTAGGCTATGTTTAGTTTTTCTTCAGTGCCTTTGACTGTGCATCTGTGAGGTGAAGCTGTAGTCTATGGGGCACTGTGATTTGGTTCCTTTATGTTATGCTACATAGTGAAGGGTTTCTCTGTGGGCAGAGAAAGGGCAATAGTCAGGAAGTGAGGGATGGACATCACCTTGTTTTTTTCCACAGCTGTGAGATGTGACATCAGAACTGCACACCAGCTCAGATGTGGGTTCACACTACGCTTTAGATGTGTGCAGCTTTCCCAGTCTCACAGGCAAGCTCTGAATACACTATTACTTTTTTTCCCCATTGATATCAGTAAGTCCCAACAGAGAAAAACTTAGAGAATCACAATGAATTACACAATTTTCCCCTTTAGCAGAAGTAATATTACCTGTTGTTTTCTCTAGCTTGTGTAGCACTGCTTTTGTCAAGTCATAACATACATATTTTTGCTTATTCCAGTGCCGTTAGCTGTTGGTTTCATTATCATAAGCTAATTCAGATGCTCCTAGCTTTCTCTTTTTGTGTCTAATAAGTAATTAGTGTAATTTAATATGTCACTGTTTTTTTCTTTTTCCAGCACAGAATAATAATATAAATCCAGTATAAATAGGTTAATCACACTGTAATTTCCTTTACACTTCTGTTCACCTCCAGATAAGTCCTCAACAGTGATCTGGAGTTTAACAAATGACGATTCTAAATATTTCTGTACATACTTATTGATAACAATTTTATGGCCAAAATGGTATCATCAGAGGTTCAGCTGAGTATTGGTATATAATAGAATAAAATATGTCTTTTTCAGAAGCATGAGATAAAGCCAATTATGACAGCTTTCGTGTATTAGGCAATGGAAATAATATAAGAACAAGTGCTTGATGTTTAGCTCAGTTAATTCTAATTAAACAGTTCATACAACTTTAAAATCTAATGGAGAAATACCCTTATGCTCTTTGCTCTGGTTTTCCTGAGTATTTTTAATAAGTGGCATCACCTAGAGTGAGTATGTATTTTTAAAAGGAATTTCTGGCATTTATATTGTTAAAAATTGCAAAACCTTTACAAAATATATATTATAATAAAGAGAAAATTGTACAGAAGCCTGTTTAAGTATCCTGGTGACATCACAGGCTGCTCATGCTTTCCTCATATTTATCATGAGGTCACTAGATGTTTCTCACATTCATTTTAGTTCACTGATCTCTGTTGTACCTTTTATCTCTCACATGCATTTTTCTCCCAGCACACTGATATTAATGCCATGCTTGTTTACATGACTGTGAAGACTATTGTTTTACTTCTCAAAGAGGTAGTGCACATGTGCTATGAGTAAACTGTGTGATAATCTATGTAAATTATGTGCAGAGAAGCTATACTTTGCCCTTGAGGGAAATGCAGATTAGAACATTTTGTAGTTTGTTTGTTTTTAAATACATACACTTTTCACTTCAAGGCTCAGGACAGACTCCTTGTTTATTTTCCCATTGCTCATAATTTATTTTTTTATTGTAAATATCTCAGTCTTTAATGATTAGCTTGCTACTTTGGCATGAGAAAAATGCTTGATGAGTTAAGTCCTCAGAACATAACATTTGGTGTGTTTTATAGCTCCACTGTAAGGGAATTATCTGTTTGTAAAAGGGTGTATAACACACAACTCAAAGCAATTATAGTGATCTGACAATCTTCATTCATTTTCTTTTAGTGACGTCTTGTTTTTTTCTTTTACAGTAGTGCTTGCATTTTTATTTTTTTTTTAATCCTGCATTACTAAAATAAAGAGTGAACTGATTTTCCTTATATGAAGCAAGAAAAACACATTCATAAAATGTGTTGTTTACTGCACTGGCAGTTCTCTGCTGATGTAATTTTTTGTATTAATAACATTTTTATACTCCTTAAGGATCCTTTTGGAGAAATGTTTTAATGTAAGTTGTCTGATTCTGTTTTAAGTGAAGGAGAAAACCTGGTAGAGGTTGTCTCTTTAAATCAGATCTGCAGTGTTGATGGACCCTCTAGCAGGCACGGTAAGAACCATTCTCACCTCTGCAGCAGGGAGCTTGACCATATAGACTCTCACATTCAATCAAAACGTTTTCCCTTTTAATATGCACTGTACCATTCCTATTCCCATGGTTACAGCTCGTGCTTCTTTGGTTCCTTCCAGTCTGTTGG
The DNA here is from genome assembly GCA_024611195.1 of Ceyx melanurus. Lineage (NCBI taxonomy): Eukaryota > Metazoa > Chordata > Aves > Coraciiformes > Alcedinidae > Ceyx > Ceyx melanurus. Next base: position 48,822 of record JANHGL010011471.1, on the reverse strand, counting down.
AAAAGGAAGGCAGCATACATTTCTTGTACAGGAGTTTAAAACATCATGAAAGCAACCCTGTTGTGATTTGCATTTTAAATGTTTCTCTTTTTTTCTCATTGTACAGAATGCTGTAGCAGTAGCTTCAGTTCATTTGCCACAGTCTGTCTTCTCTCAGTCTTCAGCCTGGCAATCTGTTGATAACTCCACTTGCAAGCTACAGTTTATTGTCTTTCGGAATGGAAAACTCTTTCCTACCACAGGAAACTCATCAAATCTTGCAGATGATGGGAAACGTAGGACGGTTGCCACACCAGCTGTTTTTGCTGAAATAGGTGAGGAGTTGTTATGCATTATTTCCTTTAATCTAAAAGCTACGGTATACTTCATTATGAAGAGAATAGAGGAGTAGATTATACAGTGGGCTGAGAGGCTGGAAACAGTCTCCTTCTTTAGTAGAAATGTTTGCAATTGTTCCTATCTGCATTATTTTATTCAGATTATCCTGCAAATAATGAAATGTACTTGCTGTATGACTGGAATGCAAATTTTGGACTACTGTTTATTGACAGTGTTGTTACAGATGCTTGTTTCTTAAAGCACGGTGCAGTGAAAAAAGAAAAGCTATAGAAAAGAACCTTGTTTTACTCTTTACAATGAAAATTGCATTGCTAACGTCATAGACACTGATAAAAATAAATATTTTGGAGTGGGAGTAGTGCCCTGTTGCATGTATCAATGATCACCGGTATACTCTCTGATAGGAGGGATGTAAAACAGGTGTTGTTAAAGGCTTTTGTCTAAATGTGATGTATTGTATGTGCTAGTCATTATTTTGATTAATTATTCACCCAGGCAATTTTACTAATTATATTTCATACTGAATAGTGCTCTCATTTCTGTTAACATTTTTAAATGTTTTAATGTGATTTTCAAAGTACAGAATTGTCTCAGCTATTAATCATACCATGAAACTGAGCTGTTTCTGCAGTTACATGGGCAATAGTATAACACTGGTCATAACTGAAGAAGGTGAAACACAAAAAATCAGTTTGTGAAAAATGATTAGGTCATTTGGACACTTTATGAAACTGCATTGTTCAAATTATTTATACTATTGCAAACTTTTCTGAATGTGAACACTACCTTTGATTTTGACAATTAAGAGTTTATGTCTATTGCTTAGTGTATCTGATTTCTTCACTCAGCATTCATCAGTAAAGGGTTTTCCACTCCATCTCTCTGATTCAGTTTGTTGCTTTTGCAGATGGGTGCAGTTTTGGAAACCTTACCAGCCCTCTTACTATAGTGTTGAGGCACTTTGCACGGGGTATAGACCCCATTGCAGCCTTCTGGGATTTTGACCTTCTAGATGGACATGGAGGCTGGTGGAGAGAAGGGTGCCACATAATTAGTTCTGCAGGCAATATTACCACCATTCAGAGTACACACTTCAGTAACTTTGCAGTGCTAATGGTAAGTATATGACTTAGCTATATTTCTCTGTTTCTCTTTTTCTCTCTCTGTTGCCATACATATATGTTCTTATTGTGTGTATCTGTGTAAATCTTACTTGTCAGTGACTGAACTGTTTTCTATTATGTTTAATATAAGACAATCTTAAAGAAAGTTATTTAACTGCTAGTAATTGAATAAACCTGGTGGTCAGTTTTAATATCCAGACAGGCCTAATGAGAAATGACATTAAATTCAGGTTTATAAATGAAAGTTCCATTAAGGAATGTTTAGTATGTAATGGTTATAAATTATAGGACAGGGTTTAAAAATGCATTTTCTGTGTGCTTTTGCATCAGCACATCTCTGAGGCTGGTCTGCTTTTGTTCCTGCCCTGCACTGTGTTGATCATACTAATTAGTTGCAGACATACCGCAATGTTGAATCATTTAATAAATGGAGAGGAATAACATCTTCTGCTCTTTTAAGTAAGGACAGTAGTGTCCTTGTTGATCCTGTAGTAGTTTTAGTGTGTATACCTTTCTGATAGCCTTCTTGGGAAATTGCTGATCGTGAAAAAAAATATTTCTGTGCAGTCCTAACACATCAGCCTGCTTCAATCTGTTCTCAGTCACACTTACAGTTCCCATTGCAGTTATTTAACTATCCTGCCTAACAGAAAGTTACCTTCATGAAAGCAAAAATATTATGTATGCAATAAGGACCTGTTATTATTCAGGGGATAAAGGAAAGCAAGCAAAAACTGAGAGGTCTCTAACATATAGGTGAGAAAATGTTTGCACCATTAAAAACATCTATTGTATATCAGTTGTAAAAAGATTATCTCGATGTGTACCGTAATACTAGATTGATCCTGAATGCTGACGCATTATTGCACTGTAGATGTAGCTTGGTACATTACAGAAAGGTTTATAGTTGACTAAATAATGTATTGTGTGTATGTGTAAGGGACAGCAAACAGGAGACAGGAATTGCAAGGACGTGTGCAGAGAATACCAATCTGCTGCTTGTCAGATGGAGCCCAGATGGCAGCCAATCATAGCACAAGGCTATAGCACCCACGAGTTAAATGCAGATATTATCATCCACTTCATAAGAACTGATTTCCCTCAGAGTATTTGCACATTTTTTCACCCATTCTGGAACTGTTCAGAATTTAAGAGTTGTTCCTAAGGTGTGATGACATCTAATACAGCTCATTTTTAGCCACTTCTGCAAGTTCCCTTTTCCCCACTCCCCCAGATTCTTATTTCCCTGAATGTGAAACATAATTTTGCTTTGAGGATGTTTTTCTAAATTCATTTTTAAAAGCACCTGTTGACTTTGCAGGTACCACACCCAAAATGGCTTCCTCCTCATTCAACTGCTTGGGTTCAGCCTGTCTTCTTAAACTTCACGTAGCTAGTAAATGTTAACTAATTGCTTGCAAACAGCCAATTTCATAATTTCATTTTGTTTGCAAAAACTATATACTGACAAAAGGGCTTTTTTTTTTAATTTGTAAAGCCAAAGGCACAATTTTCTCTGACAAAATGTAGCAGATTGGTTTTTCTACAACTGTAAAGACAACTGAGGCACCTTTTATTGCAGCTGTCACATCTGGTATGTAATTCTAGTTTAGGTCTTCTGTTTGTTTTGTTATGGAAATTCAACTTCACCTTTTTTCATGCTTGCATCTTGTATTTTTTTTCTGTGCAAAACAACAAAGTAGAATCCTAGACTCAACCTCGTTTGCAGTTGGTATGGTAGCAAACAATGTGATAGGTTCCTCAGCTTTTGTTTTGCAATCACTTTAAAGAAAAAAGATGCCTGACCTTAAGTCATTTTAATATATATATACATATACACACACAAATATGTCTTCCAACAGCTGTCTTTCTAAATGGCTATTGGAAAAATTTTGTGGCTTTATTATGAGCAACCATTTTCATTCAAATGTTATTTCTTAATCAGTGTTTTTTGGCACAGTCAGGGATTGTTTAATTTGATAGAGACTACACTTTTCTGGTTAGTCCAATTCTTACACCAGAAATGGAAAAATATTTAATCGTTCTGCTTAGCTATTACTTTATAATATGAACAGTATACAGTGCCTATGTGTATCTTCTTAATTCACACCTGAGTGCCTGATATATTTTTAAAATACTAACAAACTGACAGCAAACTCAGAATGGCTAGCATGTGGTTTATAACCAATTAAATTAGCTACAATATCATGTACATCATTAATCTATAATTCTCTAATCTATTAAGCCATGAAAATTAATAATTGAATATTATGTTTTGGAGTAATAGTAGAAAAATGAAGTAGCATCTGTAAACTGAAGAGCAGCAATAAAGTAACAGTGATGAAGGCTTACATTACCATCAGAATAATGTAAATCTGCTGTAGAACAAGATGAAATAGAAGCCTCAGTTAATCCAAATGACCATATTATAGCTAGTATAGCACATATTCTAATTTGTCATCTTTAAAAATAGTAGGACAAAGTTCCATGAACTGCTTTTATAAAGGTTCTTTCTATGTAGCTTTATATCAAGTTTTATATAAAGTTTTTATGTAGTCCTTTTTTTTAGAAAGGCAGCAATCAAGGATTTATCAACTGTGATTGATAATTAATAAGCATGAGTATACTTCCAGTGAGAGGATTCATGGAGAGCCATTCGCTTTCTCTATGTGACAGTTGTTCAAGTGATGTCAATGAGAGAGAGAGAGAGCACAGTTTGAAGGTTGAGTTGGGAAGGAAGTACAAGTTTGTCCTTTACACACTCACACTTTCACTCTGCTCTAGGTTGGGCCAATGGATGGAAATAAAATAGTGTCACACATCATTCAGCATTATTTTTTTCTGATCAGCTTTTGAATGGCATGTCCTCAGAGTGAGAGTAAAATACTATTAACTAAACTCCCAAGTCTTGCCTTTCCCTTCATATACTGTGTATTTAGACCAGTCCCCTATTTAGACCTGTCTTTTCTTCTGTTACCTGGAGGAGGAAGAAAGACAGTCACATTCTAGTTTCTTTTTGAGGTGGCCAAAGTCCTGCAGGGTCTTGATCTATGAACCTATGCATTATGATAATCTGGTTTAGAGTAAAATGTTGAACTTACATATTCTGAAGCTTTGGTATACCTGATTATAAATATTTATTCTTTAAACTGTAGTGAAAGGACAAGGGGTAATGGGTTTAAATTAGAGAAGAGTAGATTTAGACTGGATATCAGGAAGAAGTACTTTGCCTTGAGGGTGGTGGATCAGTGGAATAGGCTCCCCAGGGAGGTGGTTGGGGCACCATCTCTGGAGATATTCAAGGACAGGTTAGGCAAGGCTCTAAGAAGCCTGGTCTAGTTAAGGGCGTCCCTGCTCACTGCAGGAGGGATGCACTAGATGACCTTTGGAGGTCCCTTCCAGCCCTAAACATTCTATGATTCTATGAAATATTATCTATTTATCCTTTTTTGTGAACTGAGTTGTATATCAGTATTTTAAGATTTATATCAATATTTTAATTTTTCAGGAGAATATGTATGATATGAACAATCTAGTCCCTGTAACCATATATAGCAACACTGAAATTCAAAATTTGATAAATATGTTATTTTAGATGTTGTCTTTTATTCTTCCTTTAATTTTTCTTAGGAACAGAATGGCAATTCAATAGTGATGGATATTACTGTAATTGTATATAGCATTCCCTTTCCCCTCTCAGACTGTGTCAATATTAATTTCCTCAAATCTGCCAAATAAACACTACTAAAATTCTGAAATGCTAGTTATCAATTAACATAAAATGGATTAGTAAATGTTAGCATTTATAATTGTAATTCTGAAGGTAGGTAAATGAAAATAAAAAGATAAACAGCTCTTGCCCTGTTTTGTTACAATGCATCTCATTATTCGAAACTACTTAAGTGGGGGATTTGTTGTTTTGGTTTTTTTTTCATTTGTGAGTGTGGGGAGTCATTATTTGCAAAACCAGCATACATTCAGTGGATAGCTCTTTGAAATAGTGCTGAGAAGACTGAGATAACAGAAACAGAAAACTTGAACCTATTCTAGAAACAAACCTTGGAAATCTCTGTGAATGAGAAATGGAGGAGAGGCAAGATACTAGGAATGGATTCTGCTAAGAGTTACCCGATTTTTCTCCTGTTGTTTTACAAGCATTCCCTTAATCTTTCCAAATTGGTAGGATCACAGCAACAGAAAAGCTATGTTTTCAATATTTTCAGGTGCCTGGAGACAGTTGCAGAATTTCATATGCCTATTCATGAACTTAAATTCTGAAAAGAATTTTCTAAACTTCCATGTTTCAAGCTTTCTCCAAATTGAGCAGCCTGTTTAAGCCTTTTGAGAAATTATTCCATGAGTCAGGGAAGTATTACAGAGATGTCATTTAGAAGGTTGTCATAATTATGGTATTTGACATTTTTCCCATAGGGAACATAGGGTTTTCTTGTAACAGGCTGTGGAAATGTGGTTCAATACTTTGAAAAATCAGACTGCTTATATAGGATAAACTTTTTTTCTTTTCTTTTCTTTTTTTTTTCTTTTTTTTTTTTTTTTAATGTGTTTTAACACCTACGAAACAGACTTTAGAGTTTAAGCACCAAAGACTGAAAGTGATCCGGAAAGTTTACTTACTTTATTGAAAATTAATATTTGGTTAAAATCCTCAGAATTAGATTTCTCTGCATGTATGTAGATTCCAGGTGTGAAGAGCTAGATTTCTAGGCTCTGCTATCAATCAGAGGCCTGACAAGGAGGCACATACTCTTTACTTAAGTCCTCAGAAGGCATATACTGCTCAACTAACAGAGAATGGACAGTATTTGAATCCAGCATCTTGTTGTCTTGGTGCCTTCTACTGAGCTCCTTCCAGTTCATAAATGTCTTCGTTGTACTGACATAATCACTTCCCTCAGCCTGCTGCCTGCACTTTTTGCTAACATGGCCCAATCTGTGGTTCACCTTATGTCCCACAAAGTTCACCATTGCCTTGCTTTCAATTTATTGTGCATTATGACTCTTCTGATCCTTTTTCGATTTCTCCAGCCTGTTGAGAACTTTCTAAATAGCAGTACTTCCCTCCAGCACATCAACTTCTCAACTTAATGTGCTTTGCAATGTTTTCGGCTCTCCACAGAGACACAGCTTTGTGAGTACTTTCCATGTTCTGGTGCTCCTAAACATCTTAATATGTGGCACCTAATGTTTAATTGTTTTGATGGTTGTTGTTTAAGTAGGAAGAATCCAAAAGACAAATAGGAATCTAAATCTTACTATAACATATTATTCAAATGCACTTGTGTTTCTATGTCTTTGTGTTGCTTTGATATCACTTCCTTGGTAACACAATTTCTGGTGTCCTGTTTTAAACATAGAAACCAGTTAGACTATATTCTCTAACATCACACTTTTAGAAGCAATATATTGAAAATAAATGTTTAATTTGCTACTATAAACACATGGATTACAAAAATTTGCAATGCAAACTAGGTTGGTTTTAATAGCATTGATTTTTATCAAAGTACTAGATATTTGGTAGTAGTTCACTGTATCTCCTCTCAGCTTTCTCAGCACCTGCTATTAGATGTCTCAGAGCTGCCTTTAGTATTTAATCTGTGTATACCTCTGTATACTTTCATATTAAGTTTTAACTGATCAATATAGATCTATCTGTTTCAGTCAGGTTTTGAAATGAAGTCTCACGTAAAAGTGAAACAACCCTATTTGCACTCTGATGTTTATGCAAATCTTTCAAATAAAATTGTTGACAAAAAGTGTTTTCTGACAGTAATTTCCATCATTAATGTAAATGTCACCATGGTGGCATAAGGGTAAATGAACGACAACTTCTTGTTAGACAGCATTTTACTAGGTAGTTGTAGACAGCAGTTTGTAATGGTCAAAATCTTGTATGTATTCATTATTCTGTAGATAATTTGTGCCATTTTTCAGTATCTTCATCATTTGAATCTCCTCAAGGAAATAAAATCAAACTCACCCTATTAGAAATGTAACATAAAATTATGCTGCTTTGTGTACAGCATTAAAAAACAAAACAAAACAAACCTTTGCTTTGTGAATTCTTCTTCCTCAGAGGATTATTCAGGGAAGGCTGACAAATCAATGAGGTTTAATTATAATCAAAAAGCAGACAAATACATTTATTATGCATCTATAATGAAATTGGTTTTCAATAGACAAAATTCTTAAAAAGAATTATCCAATTGGATATTGGCAATGCATTTATATACTCAAACGTTCTACCACTTATTTACAGTACACAAATAGAAATTAGATAATAAAATATTTAAAAATTGAATTAACTTTAAGATGCTGATTGTCCTTGATTCTTCTGCAGGCAAAACAGCTGTATTCCTGTAGGATATATGACATTTGCTTTTTCATAATGATGTTCAAACATCATGATTGGTTGATCCAATTGCATTTACAGTATTAAAAGCTAGTTCTTTAGTGCACTGAATGTACTGAATGATGCTAACTTAAGTAAAATGGTTTTCATTCATTGTTACATAAATGTGAAGCTTCACTGTTTCCTTTTTCACAGCTTTGTTAACCTTTTGGAATATTTTTTTCAGATATATCCAAGACATTAATTTTTTATATAACTGCACTGTTACTACTATATTAAAGTAACCATTTCCTAATGCATAAAAATTAAGCAAGTGTGTGTATAAAATTATAATAAAGCATGCTATTGGTATACCTATATCTGACTACAAGTAAATGTTTGATCTTTTTCAACAGAGTATTATTTCTATTTAAATTGTCCAGTATTTACAATATTACTCTGGTAATACAAGTCAAAATTGTACTAATATTTCTGGTAAATAATAGTCTACCTCAAGAAATTCATTCTGTAAAATAATTAATGGGGACATGATGCAAATAAAAACATGGGAGAAAAGATGGCCAAAAAACCCATTTCTGTGTGGAGACTCGGTGTCAGCTATCAACCAATAGATTTTTAAAGAATTAGTTGTGAATTGAGTATGTCCTGAATGTATATTCATTCACACTAAAAAAAACCCCACTGAAATCAAGAGAAGGCCTCAAGAGCATAGGTTTGTCACATTGAAAAGCTCCTGAGTTAAAAGGCAGAGGTCTTCATATGTTCCACTTGTGATTGAGGAAAGAGTAGCAAGAAAAGCTAGGAGACAGCATGTAGCTCTGTGACAAATTACTCCACCTCAGTCAGTGAGCTGGGTGGGCCTGCAAGAGGATTTCTGTATGGGACAAGGGGTGACTGAATATATTTAGCTGAAGGACACATGCAATCCTAGGAAGTACTTGAAGAGAAGTGAGGGGTGATGACATATTTGCCAACTTGTTCGTTGTTCATTGTGATGGTCTTTTCTGTATATGCTGTAAGGTGTTCTGTTTTAGAACTGACATTAAAATGCATCTGGAGAAGCATGTGCAATCAATCTTAAGAACTTTAAAGCTAGTATGGAGAAAAACAATGACTACTAGGGCATCTGTTATTTGTAAGGCCCTTACTGGATGGTAAACAGAACAGTACCTTTCCCCCTGATTTAATAATTGCATATACTCATAAACATTAGCTGCTTGTACATGGACAAGTTCATATACATAAATAATGGCCCTGGAAATCAGCTCTCTGTGTGCAAATGTGATTAGAAAAATGTATTAGCATTACAGTCCCAGTCTCCAAACGGGAGATTTCACCTCAGGAAAATAATGTATTGATCTTCTACCACTGGAACTTGAAATGGAGAAATAAGGGAAAACCCTTTTAAATTCAGCCCAGTATTTTCAGTGTTAGTTTGTTATATTTTTGTTTTCAGATTTTTAACTTTTTCTGTACTGAGCTGTACATTCTTTTTTGTGTGCTTAGTTAGTGCCACTGAATATGGAAACTGGCATATAAATGGAACTTTGTTTGCACTCAGGTGATAGTTTATGTATCTAATTTATAATACTTGTTTGCAGAAATATAGTGCCATGGTTTTGGTCCCTGCTGTACAAAAAAGACACAGACAGGATGGTAAGGGTCCAGAGAAGGGCCCTGAGGTTGATCAGAGGATAGGAAGACCTGCCATATGAGGGAAAGCTGAGAAAACTCTTTTTGTTAAGCCTTGAGAAAAGAAGCCTTAGGGGAGACCTTATTACCATGTACCAGTCCATAGAAGGTGAATGCCAAGAAGCTGGAGACTTCCTTTTTAGGAGTCACAATGAAAAGACAAGGGGTAATGGGTACAAGTTACACCTGGGGAGATTCCAATTGGACTTCAGAAGAAGATTTTTCACCATGAGAACAATTAGAGATTGGAATAATCTCCCAAGGGAAGTGGTAGATTCTCCTACATTGGACAGTTTTAAGACTCAGCTTGGCAGGGTGCTGGGCCATTTAATCTTTTTTCTTTTTTTCTTTTTTTCTTTACCTTGAAAGGTTGGACTAGATGATCCTTGAGGTTCCTTCTAACATGGTATTCAGTGATTCTGTGAGAGAGATGTGGCTTCATTTATTACAGTGAATCTCTGATGTTGGGTTGAATTCAGATAGTCTAAAGCTATGATGTTTTCTGTAACAGGCTCCTTTTGCTTTCCATCTATCACACATGCAGATGTAGCGCTCCTATTATTTCTTATGTGAGATCCAGTCACTTAGAATGTGATTTTGATACTGTTATTTTTACAAATATATTAATAATTATTCTCTATATTTTTTCCTTAATAACTGTGTCAGTAAGGACAAGTAGGTCCTAAAGGAATGCATGGATCTTTGCTGTTAATGTTGCTGTCAAGCTGCTTTTGAATTTGTATAGGTAGAAGAGTGTTTGCAACTTCAGTGTGAGTGTCACTAAGTCACAGGAGGTATATTAACTGAGAATTATGTTTGAATAGGGGCAAGTAAGTTGATATTTTAGGTGTAGTCTCATTACGTTTGTTTCTTTGCATGGTTTTTCTACAGCCATGTATATGCCTTTATGGTAATTTGATTTTTGTACTTAAGATCCTAGTAAATGCATACAAAGTTAATGTTATCAGAAGGAACATATAGTGCTAATGCATGGAAAATGTTAACATTCTATGTATTTTTCAGACTCCTTTTCTAATTAAGATATGTCTGCTTGTACAAAAAGGTTAATTTCTGTCTTGCAAAGTGTATGCAGATGGGGATAGAGCAGTCTGATGATGTTATTGTAAATTCATGAACTATATCTATGTGAAAGGTTCATTGTCTTACTTTCCTGATCCTGAAAGGGAACAGCTAGAAATAACAGAACATATTGAAATGAAGTCTTAGAGTTTCACACATGCCTAACAATGTTAAACCATTTTGCTTTCTCCATAGGATTTTAAGACTGTGCTGTCTTTCCCTCAGTACCCAGGGGAGTTTCTGCACCCTGTGGTATATGCCTGTACCGCAGTTATGTTGTTGTGCCTGTTTGCTTCCATTATCACCTACATTGTTCATCACAGGTAAGAATTCAGTTTCAAGAACTGTTTAAATGTGTTTAAATAGTCAGCATTATGAAGAGATACTTCACCTTTTCTAACCCCTGCTGAAAGATAAATTAAAATTATCTGAATTACTGTTGGGTAGTGATATGAGCAATGTGATTTACCACAGAGAAATCTAAGTAAGGTTATGTCAGTCTTTCTCAAGCTGTTCACTAGCTGTATCTTTCCTGAGACGTGTGTCTAAATGGTCTACACACTGTTCCTAAGATTTCTTAATTTGACAATTCAATATAGGACTATGAGCACTGTTAAACTGCTTTCTGGCAAATTCCAGTCTCTGCACATTGGACAGCTACACTGGTGGTATTGGCTCTAAAGACCATTGTGCTGAAAGACTGGTGACTGTATTTGAATAAAAGAAACTTTCATTGCCTTCTAAAAATTCTCAGGTTTAGAAAACTTGTGTTTTCATTTATATGAAAGGCTTATATAAATACCATTTTAACAACATACTTCTGTTGAAGAACATTAGCAATTTTAAAAGAGTAGGAATGTATTGTACTATAGAAATTGCTAAATATTAATTAAGTGAACTTAATGCAAGAACTTCTGATCTTCAGCTTCCATTTAATCTTTTAGAGATGTCTTGTTAAAGTTCTGTATATCTGAAGCTATTCAATAAGCATTCTGCTTTTATTATTCTACTTATAATGCTTGACTTGATGGAGGAAGCTTTAAGTCAGTAGATTGTTGTCAGTAGACTCTACAACTTTTGCCATTGATTTTATCTTTTTACCATTTATATCAATGCTGTATATATCAGACTCTGTCCTATAGGAAGATTGCTGAGTAGGTATACAAGAATCAGATAATTTAATTCTATCATATAAAGCATTCTTTCCAAATTGAAACTTTCATAATATATATGTTGAATTTTAATTTTAAAATGTGATTTTTCAACAGTACAATCCGAATAAGTAGAAAAGGATGGCACATGCTTCTCAACTTTTGTTTCCATACTGCTCTTACGTTTGCTGTTTTTGCTGGTGGAATCAATCGCATTAAATATCCAATTATATGTCAAGCTGTAAGTATCTGCCTCAGTAATTCTTACTAATAGAATGAAAACATCAAACTGTGTATCTTAATATATTATTCATAGTTATCTTCATATATCATTCCTGGATCATAAATTCTTCAGAGTAAGTCAACATTATAAGCTCTCTTTTAAAGGCTAGCACTGGGAGTGTTCAGTGTTTGGTTGTCACCTGAGTTTCTGTGAGAGGGTGACCAATGCATTAACTTAGCTACAGCTCAGATTTCCTTATTTAAGACATTATCCCTGGAAATCATATTTCTCTGTTTTACAGGATACTTCAAAACTGTTTCCCAAATATTTCTGTTCTTTCTTATCTTTGAATTGAATATGTGGAACTGAAGTTACAGCTGTACTTTTCACTAAGTTTCACTGAGCTGTACCTAGCTTCACTGAGTGATGCCTAAATACACAGTTGAGCATCTTAATGTTTATAATATAATGGTGTCTTTTAATTGCAACTCAATCCAAGGAGACAAAACTAACAAATATACTTGCAAATTATGGCCCCTTGTTTTCACTGCTGGACAATTTCACATCTGTTGCATCATCCTTTCTGGGAACATAGTATCATGACCTGCGTAGAGAGGTCATGGCTTCAGCTCTGAATATAGAGACCAAGTCTGTACATTGTGTAAAGAGAGTAATTTTGGTCATCTTCTTTAACAGCTGATGAAGGCTTCTAGCAATTTGTTTGTCTTAAATATTTCTTCCTCTCAGATTTTGTAGCAGTGCTCCAGATCTCATGAATGTTGTTGGCATTTACCTGTAGTAAAGCACTTTATTAAACCAACATTCTCCGTGATATATTAACTGTCACTAATCTGGTTCTTATGACTGGCTGGAATGGATGTGAACAAGTAAGAGTCCCAGTCAACAGCAGAGTCACTGCAGAACTTGCATAACTAGTGTAAGAGGTATCACTAATTTTCAGTGAACTTTGGAAGCTTTCGAAGGTTTTTGCATGTACTTTATAGAATCACAGAATGTCAGGGGCTGGAAGGGACCTCAAAATATCATCTAGTCCAACCCACCTGCCAGATCAGGATCACCTAGACCAGATCACACAGGAACACATCCAGGTGGATTTTGAGAGGGAGACTCCACAACCCCCCTGGGCAGCCTGTTCCAGTATTCAGTCACCTTCACAGTGAAAAAAATTCCTCCTCATGTTTACATTAAACTTCCTATGCTTCAGCTTCCACCCATTGTCCCTTATCCTGTTATTGGGCATCACCGAGAAGAGCCTGGCTCCATCCTCCTGACACTCACCCTTTATATAAACATGGATGAGTTCACTCCTCAGTCTCCTTTTCTCCAAGCTATAGAGCCCCAGCTCCCGCAGCCTTTCTTCATAAGACAGATGTTCCACACTCTTAATCATCTTTGTGGCTCTGCGGTGGACTCTCTGAAGCAATTCTATGTCCCTCTTGAACTGAGGGGCCCAGAACTGGACACAGTACTCGAGGTGGGGTCTCACCAGTGCAGAGTAGAGGGGGAGGAGAACCTCTCTCGACCTACTAGCCACACCCCTTTTAGTACATCCCAGAATTACATTGGCCCTCTTGGCCATAAGAGCACATTGATGGCTCATGGTCAGCCTCCCTTCAACTAGGATCCCCAGATCCTTTTCCCCTTTGCTGCCCTCCAACAGGTCAGTCCCCAATCTACACTGATAACTGGGGCTGTTCTTTCACAGGTGCTAGGCTCTACACTTGCCCATGTTGAATTTCATTAAATTTCTTTCTGCCCAACCCTCCAGCCTGTCCAAGTCTTGTTGAATGGCAGCACAGCTTTCTGATGTGTCAGACACTCCACCAGTTTGGTGTCATCAGCAAACCTGTGCATAACCATCAATAAACAGCACATGTAGATCTGTAAGCACCTGTAATGTTCTACCTATGAAATCTACCTATGTATGTTACGTAGTATTAATTTAAATGACAGCGTCGTTCACTGGATTATTCTGAGATAAATATCTCACAATGTCTAACGTATTGTGTCATAATTAATCTGTGAGTTCTAGCAAATTGAAATACCACTTACCGTTGCCTTTATCTGCAGTCTGCAAGATAGGGTAGCAGATTAGTTTGTAGGGCAGCCATGGCCATGTAATTACATGATCACAAATGACCATCTGTTGTTACAATCATTGTCTGGTTATTTACTTTGCAGATTGTATGGTAACAATGTAGTATTAACAGCAATAATGAAAAATTGATTGAGATAAATGAGTTATTAATAATCTGTTATGAGTAATACATATCCGCAAGGGGTATCTTCATAAAATGCATTACCAGTGACAGCTGTTTCTTGCTATGGTGTAGGGCCAGATCCTGAGCTGCCAAGAAACATACATTCTTAGATAAATTGAATGCATCCATTCACATATGCCTTCAAATCAGTTTTGTCAAGTTAATTATTTATCTGACACCATGCTACATCATCAGACAATATAATCATCAGTTAAAATATAGAAAAGATAGAGGACATACAAAACACAGAGTAGTAATTATGTGATGGTAGAAATTACGTGATGTAATTAAGTAGGGCTAGTGGATGCAACAGTTCAAACAATCTAAGACAAGACTGGTTGCTGGTAACAGGCTAAATAAATGTTCACTCCCAGAACATTGTATCCCATCACACACCCTTTCTTGCCTACTGACAGCAACATTTTTCAAAATTCTTAGTCCCAGTGCCTGTATCCTCGCGTGATAGCCCTGCAAGGACTGAACGTGAATTTGTAAGGAAAACTAAACTAACAAAAATTGAAGTATCTAGAGATGTACTTTGCATCAAAGCTATACCATTATTAATTACATAAAGTATTTTCTCTTTGTTATGTAGTAATTAAGACCAAATACTATACTTCTGAATGATATTCACTGGTTGATGATGTGAAGGTAGGAGGCACCCTTGGTTGTAGTGACCATGAGATGATGGAGTTTAGAATTACAGGCAGTAGGTATAGGGCCACAAGCAGGATTGATACCCTGGACTTCAGAAAGGCCAACTTTGGCCTTCTCAGGGAACTGCATAAATATATTAAAGGTGAGTGTAGGGAGGAAGGAGCCAGACTCTTCTCAATGTCATCCAGTGGCAGGACAAGAGGCAATGGGAGCAATTTGGAACACAAGAGGTTTAGGGTAAACACAAGGAAAAACTTGTTCACAGTGAGGGTGACAGAGCTCTGGAATGGGCTACCCAGGGCGGTTGTGGAGTCTCCTTCTCTGGAGACATTCAA
>JANHGL010011471.1:0-33469 GCA_024611195.1 Ceyx melanurus | reverse complement strand
CTCAGGCAGGGGGGTTGGACTAGATGATCTTCTAGGTCCCTTCCAGCCCCTAATTTCTGTGATTCTGTGATTTTGTAATGTTCAGGGTGCCAAAGTTAGGAGGTAGGAAGGTCAGGCCTTCTAACATTTTCCTGAGAACCTCATGTATTTGAATATATCCCATAGCTTGCATAAAAAGTGGTGGGGTGGACAGCATCCCTTTTCTCCTTTGTATGAAACAAATTCTTTACATCACTCAGCCTAATGAAAGTTATGTTTATATAGTTGTTTCAGGATTGTTTGCCCCTCAAGTCTAAGTTTTGTTTCTCCATTTCTTATTTTATTTATTTTTTAAAGTTCTGGGGAAAAAAAAATAAAAAGGAACCTTGTTAGGGTTTAAATATATATTTATGAAAATATTACTGCTTCAAGCAGCGCTACATTATGAGTTATACTCCATGTGTAAAACCATCAGTGTTTTTCTATACCACAAGTATCTTTTAATCTGCTACAATTCAAAACACAGCTTCACCCTGCATCAATGTGACTTTTTGTTTCCAGGGTGTATAGGGGAAGATTATAAGTGCAACCATTTTCTATCCTAATCACTAAAATACCTTTTCAAAGCCAGTGAATCTCTACCTTTCTTACTGTAATTATCCCTAAAACTTCCATACAGATTTCACTTCAACATTCTTACCCAAGTAAAATAGTAGACTGACTTAATTCATATCCTTAATAATTAACCAAAAAGGGTGGTACTAAAATAACTTAATTTGGATCACCTTCTCCCTCTAAATGAGGTGTCCCAGCCTAATTTTAAGCAGCAGGAATTAATACTCTGGAAATTGACATATTTTATGTGCTAAATAGCTGGAAAACCTTTATATCCCCTTGAAGATCAAGTAATTACAGAAACTAAATGTGTTTTCAGAGATGGAAAAATGTTTATTTTTACCTGGAATTTAAAAACCTTACTCCCTTTTAAACCTGCATATCTATTTCAGAGAGGATTTTGTATAGACAGTCTCACTTGCATAGGTGCCATACTGTCTTTATGATTTATAAATAAAACTGATGTTAGACTGCTGACATGGAAGAGTTGACTGCTTCTTCACAGGTTTCCTGTATGAATGGGATTATACCTACTGACTGCTTAGATTACCCATTAATCTGATTATGGGCATCACTGAATGCTTGTTGTTGATATAGAATCAAGAGAGAGTTTTGAATATATGGAAAAAATTTTCATGAAAGGCAAAGGTTAGGAGAGGAAGAAAGGGATTGATCAGAGCCAGCACACTAGCATGAAAAGTACAGCCAATGAATGGTATAGTCAGCCCCTTCCATCTACCAGAGTTAGGTCTCAGATTACTTTCCTTCCAAGGGCAAAAGGAGACTTAGTCCTTTCATATCAAGAGTGAGGTGGAAGGAGACACAACTGTAGCTGGATCACTCCCCATGTGTGGGAGGCATTGATTCTCTACTCTTAGTCTAAAATATTTCAGTCTTATAGCCCTTACTTTGCAGGGAGCACAACAGCTGTGAGACTGTGGCTTCCGAGGGATGAAATAATCAGAGTTTTTTTGATAGAATGAGTGTAAAATTAATGTACTGTGATCAAGTTTGACAGGTGTCTCAGGCAAAGAATGCTATTTAAGAGCTCTTGCATGGTCTTTGGTGAGGAAAATGCATTTTTCAGCTCTGCTGGGACAGGAACAGAACTAGTAATCTACGCATGCAAGACTTCAGGTGGATGGAAATATAACCAGCAGCAACCTATGAAAGCTAAAGACTGTACTGTATGGATTTAGATATGCATGCTGAAGATTGTCCCTTCTGTTCTCAAGTACCTGATTTAAGGGTCTCAATGTCTTGTTCTATATTTCCTATCTGTGAAGGGAACATCCCTGTGAAGGGAAGTTGTTCTGAGGCTAAATTTTTAAAGATCATGAAATATTTACTGCCAGCGGTGGTATAGACAGCAGAGAAATCCCTGAACCCCTTCATCTCACTGGAAAGAATGTCAATGTATGTACATATCCTCCTTTAAATAGATCTGTCTGAAGAAGGACAATCTTTTCTGAAATATGAATAAAACTGAAAAAAAAACCAAAACCAAACCAAAACTAGGGGAAAACAAAAGAAATTGTGTGCAAGTTAAAGCTGCTTGAGAGAGCTTTTTGTGCTAAAATGATTGTCATGAATGTGTATTCTGGTCATTACCATGGTAACTGCATAATGTGGAACTTCAGTTACTTCTAACATACTGAGATTTACTGAAGGAGCAGATACAAATAGCATCATCTTACTGTAGAAAAGTGTAATATTCTATTCAGTTGCTTGGTACTTATTCTCAAGTATAAGGTTCTAAGAACGTAGGACATCGTAAACCCAAAGAAACAAGTAAATGTTCACCATATAACTGTGGTTATTAAATAGCTTCAGGTTCAATGCTGTCTTCAATGCATATATCCTGATACTTCTTTCTGTACCATTTGGCCTGCTATTGGAAGATATTATGAGTAAGGGGCATGACTTTAATATCTTCAGTCATGATCTTTTGTTCTGTCTGGAAAATTTTACCCTTACCACACATTTTTATGTGAAATATGAAGTTCTACTTAGAGTGAAACTAGTTTTAAGTGAACACTCAGGTATTCAGTTGGTATCTATTTATTCCCCTCTTAAGCTTTATAGAGCCACAAATCCAACAACAAGACATACACAGATAAATTTGTACCCTGGACTTTTAGTGCCTAAACCTAAGGTTTTAACTTGGTAATAGAGTGAAGTGTTTACTAAACAGAACTATCTTAGTTCTGTTCCTCTTTCTGTTGAGTTTTGTCTTCCCAGTCCATGTCATGAGCTGGTATCTTGTATATTTCTAGCAGAGGACTCAAATGTCTTCCTAGTTTAATAGAGTTTAAAAGATAATGGTCTCACTGAAGGCATCAAAAAAACATGAAACCACAGTCCCTAAGTGCAACAGTGAGAAAAGTGCATCTCTGTGGCATGACTGATGTCACTGTGGAGATATGGGGAAGGAAATGACAGAGAGCAAAGCTCACCATTTTGAAATACTGAATTTTCAACATGAGGTTGAAATGTGACAATCATTTCTTTACTAACTGCTATTGGTGAATGAATTAGAACAAAAAATCTAGTCCAGAAAGCATATTTTGTGATGGAAAGTGACAAACAAAATCATCACCACACACAGAAAGAGGTACCCTTTCTCTTGGAATTTATATCTAACATATAACAGCTTATTGCACGCTTCCAAATTACACATTTTTGTCAGGTATGATGTATCATCAGGATAGATCCTCTTTTCCTTTAAACAAGAATTTCAAAATTATTTTGTTTTTTAAATAGAGAGAAATAAGCATGTTATTAAAGAGTTAGTACAGAAGATTGTAATATTTCTGCCTCTTGTCCAGGTTTGTTCAATTTGTCCATAAATTAGGAGGAATTAAGTTGCTGAAATGAGCACACTGTGAAGAAAAGTAATGTGATTAAGAAGTGGTATAGTAATGATGTTTTCAGTTTAGTTCAGCTGCCACCTTAAAAGTTCAATATAAGTAGATGGAATATTTGAGAGAAGGGCAGTGGATGTGGTGTTCCTTGACTTCAGGAAGGCTTTTGATATTTTCTCCCATGGGATCCTCACAGCCAAGCTTAAGAAGTGTGGATTGAGTCATGGTGCAGTGAAGTGGATTGGGAATTGTCTAAAGGACAGAGCCCATAGACTTGTGGTCAGCGGAGCAGAGTCTGGCTGGAGGCCTGTGACTAGCGGTGGCCCCCAAGGGTCAGTGAAGGGTCCAATATTATTCAATGTATTCATCAATGACCTGGATGAGGGGATAGAGAGCACCCTCAGCAAGTTTGCTGATGACACCAAATTGGGAGGAGTTGGCTGACAAACCAGCAGGATGTGTTGCCTTCCAGAGAGACCTGGACAGGCTGGAGAGCTGGGCAGGGAGAAATTGAATGCAATTTAACAAGAGCAAGTGTAAGGTGCTGCATCTGGGGAAGAACAACCTCATGTATTAGTATAGACTGGGGGCTGATCTATTGGAGAGCAGTTCTAGAGAAAGAGATCTGGGGGTCCTAGTGGAGAGGAGGATGGCCATGAGCCAACAATGCACCCAAGTGGCCAAGAAGGCCAATGGCATCCTGGGATGCATTAGGAGGAGTGTGTCCAATAGATCAAGGGAGGTTCTCCTCACCCTCTCCTCTGCACTGATGAGACCCCACCTGGAATACTGTGTCCGGTTTTGGACACCCTAGTTCAGAAAAGATAGAGATTTACTGGAGAGAGTCCAGCACAGGGCTACCAAGATGCTGAAGGGAGTGGAGCATCTCCCTTATGAGGAGAGGCTGAGAGAGCTGAGGCTCTTTAGCCTGGAGAAGAGGAGACTGAGGGGGGACCACATCAATGTCTATCAATATGTTAAGGTGAGTGTAGGGAGGAAGGAGCCAGACTCATCCAATGACAAGACAAGAGGCAATGGGAGCAAGTTGGAGCACAAGAGGTTTAAGGTCAACAAGGAAGCACTTTTTCTCGGTGAGGGTGACAGAGCTCTGGAACAGGCTCCCTAGGGAGGTTGTGGAGTCTCCTTCTCTGGAGACACTCAAGTCATGTGATTCTGTGATTCAATATAATTGTTTTATTGTACTACTATTAGGAATCTCATTCACTTAAGTGGCTGATCATTTCTGATATGTGGCCATGTATGTTGACTAAAATTCCCATATAGGTGCCAACTCACATGGAATACATCCCTGCTGCTCATATGCTTGTATAGAATAGCTATTATAGAATAGCTATAGTAGCAGTACTATGTTGAAAAGAAAAAGGGGTTATGAATGAAACCTCTAGAATTTTTTGA
Organism: Ceyx melanurus; assembly: GCA_024611195.1. NCBI lineage: Eukaryota > Metazoa > Chordata > Aves > Coraciiformes > Alcedinidae > Ceyx > Ceyx melanurus. The sequence goes on along the minus strand of JANHGL010011471.1, from coordinate 28,595 downwards.
GGTCTTTATCATGGTTCCTGCATCCTTTTCTTTCCCCTTTCTCCTCCCCCTCTTCTCCCTTCTGCCTTACTCCTTCACTTCGCACCAGCTCATAGTCATAGTAACTCGTCCCTAGGGAAATGCTGCAAGCTGCATATAACTAAGTCCAGACAGCACTAACCACTGAACTGGCAGTATCTGCCAGCTGATGGTACAAAGTTGTCTCATTCTCTTATTTCTGCTTTTATTACCTCAAGCAACAACAGCTATGAAGGCTTTATGCTTCCTTGTCTAATGTGTCAGACAAGTCGCAGAGAAAATTACAAAGGGTGTTCTGTTGATGATATTTGCTGCCATCTTTAAGATTTGTGCTATATTACTAAATATATAAAAAATCAAGGGATACTTTTCCTATACCCATCAATTATTTTAAGTTGAGCAAAAAAATGAACACTGATTCAAATAAATCATTATAATAGATGTGTTAGGTTTCTTCAGCAATTCTCTGTATTCCTTAAATATTTATATGCTTTCCAATTATAGCAGTATTTTACTTGTCACTGCAAAATGTCAGATTATTGCTTCAAAGGTAAACTCATTTTATATAATCAGATGGAGACTTAGCTGATGTAATAAAGCATTGGAGGTCAGATAAAATTCAGTAGTAATGAGTAACAATTACTAACATAACAAAGATGTTAGTAATCTTTTGTAGAGGTGTAAATCTATTTTAGAGGTGTTTGTACTTTATTTTACTTTCAGTGATAAATACCCTAGTTTCTTGGAGACATCATGTAATAACACTATTGAAAGTTTTTATTTAGTTTCTAAGGGTGGATGCCAAGATCTGTCATTTAATTTTAAAAATTGTATGTCCAAATTTATAAGTTCCTTAAAATATGTCTGAAAATAATCTAGGTTCGGGCAAATAGCACTGATCCCATTACAAGTTGTCGGCCTTGGCTACATGCAGCTCAGAAGGAACTACACCAGGATATTCATGAAAAAAATGAAGGAAAATAGCATAATAGCAAGCAAAAATGCAGACCTCTCATTAATTTTTAAGTTGCACTGTCATGATAAGCTAACAAAGCTTGAAGTATAAACCAAGCTTTGCATCACTTTAAATCCTGGTGTAAGACATTGTCATTAATCAGATCCTTGATCTTATAACATACACATTATTTTGAAAAGTGTTGTCCCTAGTTAGAAATAAGCAGAGAAAAAATAAACATTGATGCATTTAAAAATTCAGCTAAAAAAAAATAATATTTGCTTGTGCACATATTCAGTAGGATTCTTCTAAAACTCTTGTTTTACTGATCCATTAACTGGTTTGTTTAACTGTCAGCTCTTTTTTTTTTTTTTCAGGTTGGTATAGTATTACATTATTCTACACTCTCTACTATGCTATGGATTGGAGTAACTGCCAGGAATATTTATAAGCAAGTCATAAAAAAACCTCAGCCATGCCAAAACAGTGACCAACCTTCTTATCCAAAGCAACCACTACTAAGGTATGGAATATTATCTATGCTTTTTATGTATTTCTAAACCATTTAAATTTGAAACAAATTCTCATTTTTGTTTCTATATTCTTTGTTTTTTCAGACTATAAATAGGATTTATAAAGAACTGAGTCACTTAAGTGTGCAGAAAAATCTGAATATTTCTTGTCTGCTAATAATAAGCTCTACTCAGGAAGTGGAAATATGAAAAATGGTATTGGCAACATTCAGATACCTTTATCTAAACAGAAGCAATTAAAATGTTTCTTTTGATTTCTTATAGAGGAAAAAACCTGGCTTGATTCTGGGTTAAGGCATTATTTAATCATCAGAAAGTACTCTATAATAACTTTCCCTTTACCCTTATCTATTCTGCTGTAAATATTGCTCACACTGATATTGATTGCCTAGTAACCTGTTAGCAGCTTTTCTCATTCCACATCAGAGATCTAATACTATTAGAGGAGAGACTGAAAGTCTGGACTCCCTATCAGCTTTCTAGATGGAGCAGACTGACTAGCATGTCTCTAACACCATGGAAGGTGTAATGCAGTACGAATTTTAACCAGATGCCTTAGAGATGATGAAACTTTAAGCCAAAATAGTCAGTCTGATAGGAAAAAAACCACCAAAATTAACTTAGCACAAACTTATATTTCTGACCAAAGCCATGAGAATATGGGTTAATATTTTTTTTACTTTAGCTATCAAAAAGCTAGGTATTAGTCAATGTTATCTAGAGTCCTGTATGTATTTTGGAGGTAGACTGAGACAAAGAAGAATTTCGAGAGAAGAATTACTCCTATCTGTCTTGGATGTTTGTGTGAGGAAAGGATGAATTGTCTTATGGAGGTGCCTCTCTTTCACCACAGATCATGGAAAAACCTGAATGGTCAATTTAGACTAAAGACCTCATTGTATACTGAAGGATGGGAAATTTGATATGTCTATAGGAAGATGAATTGTGTTTTGCTGACTGATTCTGCTGAGTGAAATATTTATTAAGGAAATTATTTTTATGCTTTTAAAAACATTTAAAACGTTTATTTCTAGGGATAATTTTTTTTAAAGTTAATATAAAATTTGTATAATGATAAGAGCTGTTCTAGCTTTGTTAGGTGAAAGCAGGAGGATGTACTTTCACTGACAGTACCTGACTTTGATAATACACGATTTACTATGCCATTCTTCAAATATGAGAATTTCAGTCTTGCCATTATTAGCTCATGGCAAAATGAATAACTGCCAATTTTCAAATGAGGAACTGTGACTATTAAGGTATAAAAATGTTAGAGGTTATATAGAACCAGCATAGTGTACATACTTCAAGTTCAAATCTTGAGTTGGAAAACAATAGCCAATCAGGTTCCAGAAAAAATTACTCTCATTAGAATCTTTGCTGTACCAGTCATGTTGAGGGTCTCAGACAGTGAAAATAAACAGTAGATATTTTAAATTCAGTAATAGAAATTATAAACGTCATTTTAACTGTAAGCGAACATGAGTATAATTGTTTAATAGCTAAGTAATATAATTCTAAGTTATTTTTCTCACTCAGGACACCATATGTTCTAGAGACACAGACACTGAAATGTCCAATATGATTTCATAATGGTTGGTACTAGATTCAAAATAGTAAGGATCAATTTAATTTCATGTAGAAATTGGGCATAATATATGGAAAATTAAAAATTGCTTTGAGCAAGAAAATACCAAATTCATAATTAGTAATTATTGTTCTTTTGGAACAATAATAATAATATTTTTATGGGCACTTCAACTTTCCTGGTTTTAATAAAATCAAAATCAGAATTATTCTGCATCAAAATATTTCCATAAAATCAATTTAAGATGCTTATATTTCAGTGTAGTCTTTTATAAGAAATGTTCTAACTAGACAGTGTTCTTGTACCTATAAGCTAGTGACAGCCTTTATACATATTGTGCCTCAGGTACATAAGAGATAACATCACAGTTCGTCCAGATCTGGGTTTGGATGAGGGAAAATTAATTTTTGTCTCCATTTGACACCGGTATATAGCTAAATGATATAAAGTTTGTTCAAATGGAGATTAAGTTAAGGTGTTTTCCTTACCTGTGGCAAGATGTATACTATTATGTAAAATTGTGGTTATTAGTTTTCAGTCTTCTAGATACAGTGATCAAACTTGAAAAATGTTTGTATTCTAATTTTCCTGAAACGTTTAGTATGACTTTATATATTGCCACTTTTTATAGATTAGTCTTATATGATACATTATATGTTTTATACATCATACACAATGTATTTTTTATTATATATTATACCTGATATATTATCCATTAATTGTAGAGTAAAAGCTCTTGGGGCCTGTCACTCTGATGACTGGACCCAACTGTAACAATCCCAGCATTTTTCACTAAATGTCCCTGGATGCTAATGAGGTGGATCAAATGAATGCTTCATTGAATTTTGTGTATTGAAATGCTGAACCCTAGAACTTCAACAGATAATGAAATTACTTCCTGTAAAATATACTCTCTAGTATTCTTCAGATAAAATTATTTATTTCTATTTTCATCTGCTCCCGGAGTTTGGCATCTGACTCATATGAAGTCAGATTTTGCCAGCAAAGACAAAGGGGCATGTAAGATTCAGCTTAATATTATTTGCAATATACAAAACTTCTCATCAGCCCAAGCTGAGGCACGGGCAATATGTGCTTTTTATACCTGACACATGCATGAAATTTTCACGTGATGCTCTGTGCACATATAGAAAAGACAAGAATACACACCAAGCAGAGAATATTTCTGAAAGATAGTTTGTTAAAATCATTCATTTCCAGAAATACAGGGAAAGAAAAAAAGTACTATCATTATTAATATAACTTCTGAGCACAATTACACTATAAGTATTTAAAATAAAACATAATCAAGCTGCCAGCTGGAACAGAAATTGAGGTTAAGGAGACAAGTTACCTCAGGGATCGGTACAAATATGTCTCCTAATATCCTCCATCCTCTTTTATTTGTCAATCATAGAATCAGAGAATGCCTTTGGCTGGAAGGGTACTCTTGGAAGGGTCATCTACTCCAACCCAACTGCAATGAGCAGGGACGTCCTCAACTAGATCAGGTTGCTTAAAGCCTCATCAATCCTGACCTTCAGTGTCTCCAGAGATGGGGCTTCCTTCCACCACCTCCCTGGGAAACCTGTTAGAGTGTTCCACCACCTTCATAGTAAAGAACATCTTCCTAACTTTCAATCTAAATATACACTTCTCTAGTTTAAAACCATTGCCCCTCATCCTACTACTACATGCCCTTGTAAACAGTCCCTCTCCAGCTTTCTTGTGGGCCCCTTTGAGCTACTGGATTGCTGTTATAAGGTCTCCAGGAGCCCTCTCTTCTCCAGGCTGAACAACTCCAACTCCCTCAGCCTCATAATACACCTTGTAGCAGAGTTGTTACAGCCCTCTGATAATTTTCTCCTCTGGACCTGCTCCATCAGATCCATGTCCTTCCTGTGTTGAGGGCTCCAGAGCTGGATGCAGTACTCCAGCTGAGGTCTCACCAGAGTAGAGCAGAATGGCAGAGTTACCCATCTTGATCTGCTGGCTATGCTTCTTTTGATACAGCCCAGGATGCAACTGACGTTTTGGGCTGCAAGTACACATCATTGGCTCATGTCCAGCTTCTCATCTACCAGAACCCTGAGGTCCTTTTCCACAGGGATTCTTTCCATCACCTCATCCCCCAGCCTGTATAGATAATGAGGATTGTTCCAACCCAGGTGCAGGAACTTGCACTTAGTCCTGTTGAACCTCATGCAGTTCACCTGGGCCCCCTTCTACAGCTTGTCCAGGTCCCTTTGGATGACATATCCTTCTGGTATACTGACAGCACATACGTCTTGTTGCTGTCTGCAAAGTTGCTGTTGGTTAATTCAATCTAACTGTCTATATCATTGATGAAAATATTAAATAATACTGGTCCCAGTACAGACCCCTGAGGGACACCACTTGTCACTGCTCTTCATCTCGACAATATCTTCAAGCTATTGACCACTACCCTCGAGATGAGACCATCGAGATAATTCCTTATCCACTGCAGTCCACCCATCAAATCCATATCTCTCCAGCTTGGCAAGGAGGATGTTGTAGGGTGACCATGTCAAAGACCTTGCAGAAGTCCAGATAGATGACATCTATAGCTCTTGCCTTGTCTACTGATAAAGTCACTTCACTGTATTAAAGGCACTAGGATAGTCAGGTGGGACTTGCCCTTAGTGAAGCCATGCTGGCTGTCTCTGATCATGTCATATTCAGTGAACATCTTGCAAGGTGTTCATGACAAACATGACAAACTTCAGATTACAGAAAGTCCAATATCCTATATCTGTCATGAAAAAACATCAATGTGCATAAAACAAGGTTGCAGAATCAACTGCAAAGTGGATAACAGGTGATGTCACTGTCTCTGCTGAACGTCATCTTCTTAGGTAATGTTTCTTGATAAGCTTTCTTAAAGGTTCTTACTGAAGTTGTGTGGCTTCTAGAAAAAGTACCTCACACTGTGCCTTACAAAAATTATATACCTAGTTGTAGTGGCAATTTAGGAATGGTTTGTATGTCCTTCCCTTTGTATTCAAAGTACTAGTCTTAGTACTATGGCTATTAAAAATCATTTGATCATATAAAATTTTGGGAAGATCCTGTAACTGTCAAATCATTTTTCAGGAGCACACTCACAGCAACTACAGTCAATACAATTGGTTTCAATGCCATTCTTTTATTGTTTTCAACTTTAATTTTAAAAGTTATTAATCACTTCTAGATGAGAAAGCTGTTTGCGTATTTAATAAATTTTGAAATATCCTGTTTTATAGGAACTGTTCTTTAACTTTCACAAAGAGCTGACCTAGAAATAGTATATGAGAATAGAAGTGGTTAATTTGAACTGTAGTATCTGCTAATGGATGTGTATGTGCATATATGTGTGCATGTGTATGTCTGCTATTCTGTATGAACTCATATATGAGCAAGTTTCTGTACAAAATCCATACACTTTCCAGAGTACTGAATGATGTCATAGAAGTAGCAACAGCAGGAGTCTTCCTTGTGGGCTGTTTTTGGGGTAGCCATGACTAACAACCAGATCACATGGATGTGCAAGATGTGATAGTGCTCCACTTGCATCCTCCCCCTCTCCTCCAAATGTGACAGCAGCTCTTCACAGTCATTCCCTGGCTCATTATTTCTCATTATTATCACCTAAACATTAATCAGTAGTATCCAACTCAGCAGTAGCTCTATATCTTTATGGCACTGAATTATATTAAATACTTTCACAGCAAAAAAGATAAATCATTCTAGAATTTAAAATCCAGGAAAACCCTCTCCTTCAGTTTGTATCAACCAATTCTGTGAGGAGCCTCGTGCCTTGCAGTAGGAATTTTTTAAAGACTTGCATGATACCACAGGGCTCACAGCATCTACTTAATGCTTTGCTCACAATCTTAAGACTTCTTGTCTTAGGATGAACATTTAGATGCTTGATCTGAATTCTGACAAACTGGAAACCAACTGAGTGGTATAAATGGCTCTACTGCTATGAACTGCTGCATTTACCTAGCTGCAGGTCCCAAAAGAGACAGGATGGTGTGGTGATACATGATGTGGAGATTTTTACTGAATTAGTTACCAATAAAGCAGGCTATTTCCCATATTTGAGTTGAACAAAACAATACTCATGTCACTGACTATTGGCACATGATGTTTTTACACCATAATGTAGGTATAAAGCCACTCTAGTTATAAAGACTCCTTATATTTAGTTTTTATTAATAATGATTGTGTCCATTATCAGAGAAAAACTGAATAAAAAGAAATAGTTGTTTTGAATATTCCAGAGATTGAAAGGGTCTTCAGAAATTGTGTTACTTTCAGAGTCTAGAAAATTTCCCCTGTCATTTATAACAAATTGGCTGTAGTTTATTACAGATTACTAGTAGTGTAATGTGGGCCCAAAATTTGACCATGGTAACAAATTCTTTATTAAACTTCAATTTTGCCAAATATGTCCTGTTATTTTCTTCGTTATGTTCTTTTCTGGATCTTGAGTGTGAATCATATGAAGTGACTTAATTTACATTCTGACAGACATAGACATTACTTGTCCCCTTGACACCAGCAGCTCCAAATGCAGGTCAGTTTTAGTGCATTTTTCATTAGCAATGTCTCACATGAATTCATGCCCTCTGGTATCAAACAATGATTGAAAGAGAAGGAGAAGGAAGTCAGATGAAAAGCATCTATTTCAGTCCATTGTTTTCTTTTTTATGATATGCCTTAAATATTAATTCCTCTAATCTTGATGCATGGAAGCCCATTTGTCCTTCCCACAGTGAACATACCAAACTTCCCCTAGAAATTTTAAATGTAAACCCAATTATCCCATGTGATTATCTGCCTTTTCCTTACAACTTTCTATAGTTTGTATATGTCAGAATAAATGGGACATGCCACAGAGCTGAATTCTCAGAAGCCCAGAGATCTCTGTACTTCACTCTTTACTGTTAGAATAGACACAGTTCTTTCATTGAAAAGTAAGCACTAGTGATGTCTCCTTGCAAGTAAGGTTTCTACCAGCTGGGTGGACCAGGCTACAGTTAGCCATCAGTCTCACTAAAAAGCTTCTATACCATACTCAGAGAAGTTGGTTATAATTTAAATACTCAATTGTATCCTTTGTTTAGAGGGTAAAATATTTTAATGTAGGCTGTCAGTCATCAGGAAATTTAACAACTGTCTCTTATGCCATCAGTGCTTTCTATCTTAGTTCTTGGAAGTTAAGACTAGAAAAATGTCTTTTCTAATGTGTTTATTTAGATAATTTTCGTATTGTGCTGTAATTAGTTTCATTCATTATTGAACAATGGAAGTTTTTGCAGTCCTCATGCATTCACAAGGCTGCTTATAGCCTCAATACAGTAAATTCCTGTGGATAACATATCCTTTCATACATACTATCTGCAAATCACTTTTCCCATGTTTCTTATTTCAATATTTATCATATTTCCCAGGAAGGAGAAAGGCCATATTGCTGAAATACCATATTTAAAAATTATGCATTTGATAAAAATTGAACGTAAGAGAAGTAATCTTTCCCTTCCATCTATTCTTTTAGCTTTATTCACCGTAATGAGGCCTGTATCATCCTCAACATCAAAATAATCTAGTATTATATTAAAATAATCTAAGGATAAGAGCCATTTCAAAGTTTTTGTTTGGTTTAATTATACAGATAACCTATGGAACAATGCTGTATTCTGAAGACAGTAACTCTGACATTCAAAGATGAAACAACAGTATCACCAGAAATGCTGATATTATCAGCCAGACTGTACTGTGTCTTATTAGCCCACCAATTTAGGCAAGTCGTCAAAAAAACCCCTCTAACTAACAAACAAACAAAAAGAATCATGATGCTGGGACCTTAGTTAAAATGGCCAGAGAGATTCTGTCACATGAGGTATAAAAACTAGAGACAGAAGAAAAGATAAGCCTAAGAACAAAACAGTCCATTTTAGTCTGTTCATCATGAATGAGATGGAGAGAGAGAAATGCAGAACCTAAAGGTGCTTGGAAGTTGGTTTGATACTTCAGGGACATACTGACATTACAAGCTATTTCACATGATCATTGGTACATGGACAGATGGAGTCATGGATTATAGCCACTGCCATTTTATTGCTAGCTAGCAATGTATTTGCAGTGGGTAAGGGTATAAAATGGTGACAAGGGAAACACTTTAATAAATTCTTCTCATTCAGTTTCAGCTGAAGCAAAATGTATTTTCATCATATGGAGGGAAATTATCTTAGGTCACAGAAAAATGTTTAATTCAGATTTGAATTAATTGTCCCACATAAGAGCATTTGCAGTAAAACCAAAATATTAAAAGATTAAGAAGATTCCTTGTAGCAATATATTTTCAGGGGTATGCTGTTGCCCTTTGCATAGGCCATGTAAATACTCGTTGCACATGGCACTGAATCACCAATGTATGGTGTCAAACTGTGGAGGTATTTCCATGACTGCTCTGAATCAAACAGAAGTGGTTCTTTACCAACAAGGTAAGTGTTGTGTTATTAAAAACAAGATGGTAACAGAGCCACCTGCTTTACTTCTAATTAAACTTTGTCTGACTTGAGTCTCTCTTTCCAAGACTAAAACTGGAAATGAATTTGTTTTCATTTCCTAATTGGTAATATTATTCTTCAAATCTAGCCTGAATGCACTATCAAGTGCTGTAAGTGAATGACACCTGCAACAGACATTCTTCCTTCATTTGATGTTATTTTAAGAGTATGTCACAATCAAAGCAAAAAATTGATTTTTGTAACTGCCGTAACTAATCTAAGGTACAGGTGTGCAACACATGATGTTGACATGTTCCAGAGTGCAAATCAAATAAAACCAAATATTTAAGAAATGTAGAGGTAGAAAGGGAATTTTTATCCTCTTTAAGAACAATCTGAGCTACTTAGTATAGATGAAAATAAATTGTTTATATTTATTACAAAACAAATGTATATCAACTTATTACCTATAAGCAGGCTATTAAACAGTATAGCAAATCACATCTCAATACCCATACAACTGACACACTATCAGTTCTTAAGCTTTTGACAAACATAACCAAAAAAAGAAAAAGACATCTGAGTGATGCCTGGTCATTTAATGGGGGAATTATGGTCTTGGGACTTAGAAATTTTAAACACATGAATTATGGCATTTACAGGCTTGCAAAGTTGGAAGCTTTAGGGAGACTTACAAAGATTCCTATGGTATTTTCAGTTTTGAAATGCCGTAACTGCAACATGCTGATCTGCAGAACTAGAGTTCACATCTAGGTAATTCCTAGAAGTTCAGAATTCTTGTAATACTGTTCCTTGCCTCAACAGTTTCTAAAATTCAAGCTAGTCATATATATAATTGTAGAGGATAAGTTAGAGGGTAAGATAAGCTTAATAAAATGTTCCATGTTTTTATATGCTGCTCAGAGGGTAAGATAAGCTTAATAAAATGTTCCATGTTTTTATATGCTGCTCTGGGCAAAATGTAAAACGCTGATTGGAAATTTTGCAAGTTCCAAACATCCTTGCAGATAATATATTCAGACTCTAGTAGGGGCTTTGCAGAAAACTTTAGCAGACTCAGACCTACATATTTTCTCAGATGATTCTCTGGTGTCATATACATTCAACTTGATTATGCAAAAAAAAAAAAACAAACAAAAAAAACTGTAAAGAGAAATGCATAAGAGAATTTCAAATATATTTATTGCTATAGTATGGAAAAAGAACTAAGCATTTCCATCTGTGTGAAAGACTGTCAGCACAGTTACAAAAAAGGCTACCTGACTTTTAACTGTGGATGATTGTGTTCATTTATTATTAAGAACATTTAAAAATGAGACATTGATTTTATGTAAATAAAGCCAGAGTCATATGAGATAAAAAAATATTTCTTATTAAAATTGTTATGTGAGAAATATGGAACTTAAAGGTTATTAACAGGACACTCTTTTTACAGAGAGCTGTCAACTGTAATGAAAACAGCGATGTTGCAAGAACTCATAAGACTTCATGAGGAATTGTGAAGTATATTGTGCAGGCTTCTGTTGTGCAGACTGATAATCTGCCGACAACAAGTAGTGTAATATAGAATTATACTATAGCCTATAATAACTGTAGTGCAGTACAATCACTGTGCATTTAAATTATAGCATGGCATAGCTCTTGCTAGGCATTGCATTTACCTGTGCATTGCTGTTATTCCATGAAGTAATTCTGGCTTGAAGGTGTATTTAGATTCCAAGAGCAAATGTGAAACAATGAAAAGTACATGGGTTACCTTAAAATAAACTAGCAATAAAAAGGAATTAATTTTTTTTGTGCACATATATATTTTTAGCAATTATAGCTTTAAATGCATATTTTTAACATTTCTCATTTATTTTAATTAATAGAAAAAATTAAGGAAATATATATTCATTGAACAAACAAGAGTAGTTTATCTTCAGATATACATAATACATTAAATATACTGGAACATATTAACTGTAACTGTTGTAAATTCAGCTTCAGACCTGACTCGTTCTATTCATACTTCCTGCCCAATATGTGTGATAATTTCAGGATTATGCCATTTTGGAAGGAGGGCTTAAAAATCTTGGGAGGAAAAGTTGCATTATATTAATTCGCTTGAGGTTGAGTTAAGAGACTGCAGAAATGTAAACATACTTCCAATGATCTCTTTCACCTTAAGCATCCTAACTAGTTGGAGCACATTACTGGGAATGTGAATGACTCTTTTCAACTCAGTCTTCATTAAAGATTTGAGAAGATAAAATCACACTTAAAACTTTAAAGTAGGAATGTTTAAACTTAGCATCCTCATGGGGTAAGACTGACTATTTTTATTCCATTTTCAAAAAGCTATAAACTAGTCTGGATGTTTGAGCAGGCTTTGGACCAATTTTACTTGTCCTTCAACTTCTAAAACTGTAAGTAGTTAAATAGTCTTCAAGAGCAAGGTACATAAGTTGTAGAGTAAAAGGCACCTCACTGTTCAACACTACACCTCATACATCAATGCCTCAGAGTTTTGCCTTTTGCTTTTATCATCACTTTTTCTTTTAACATAAACAGAAAAAATAATCAGAGCAGCTAAGTTAATGCAGGCTGGGAAATGAAATTTATTCTATGTAACTTTTATAATTTTAGTATTCTGAATAAAGTATAAGGTATGTACTAAGAATCACTTTCAGAGTAGCTAGAGGTCTTATACATTCAATTAAAAGCCAGCCTTCAACTATTTGAGTTAGAGGAACATTTTCTTGATCAATTACTTCAAGATTAGCTACTGTGGAATTCCTGCAATTGTTTATAAATTATAATAGAGGGAAGGTAGGTCTTATCCATAGAACAAATAAGGTCTTGTTCATACGTAGTATTTTTCTCCGCTGTTTTTACAGAGTACATTAAACTTCTTAATTTTTCCATGAAAAAAAAAAAATCTGGTACAGATGAGGTATTCAGAATTTACATTCTGAATTTCCTGTCTATTGATCTTTTGTTTTTTCAGCCTTTGTCTTGAATGTTACAAAGTTCTATGAGCATATGTCATGTTTTACAGAGGAAGTTGAACAATTGCCTGTGCAGAAAAGCATATACTCTAAATGAGAACAACTCAGTGGAATAGTTGAAAGTACAGACAGTGAGAAGTCAAGGAGTTCAGGAGGTACATCAGGAGATGAAATTTTGATTCAGAATAAAATAGTCAGTGTGAAAATGATAGAAAAAGTGTCCATAGAGACCTAAGCTAAGAATGAATTCTGAAAGAGTGCAGACCAACATTCAGACCTTGGGAGAACTGTAGAAAGTCTCAAAGAACTCAGTCAAATTCTAACATGAGAAAAAATAAGTTATGAGGACATCCAAGATGATGATAATATTAATAAAAGAAATGGAAAGGGAAAAACACTGACCCACAGCAAGGTAAGAGACAGCAACAATGATAATAGGTTTAAAATGTATTAATAGTGAAATTCTCAAAAATTGTTGAAACGGGACAATAAAGAAGTTTAAGTTGTAATAATGGGTAAATAGGTTGATATTAATAAAATATTTTAAGCTGTCAGAATAGTTGACAACTAAACCAAATTATCTGGGAGGCTTAAAAGGATTTTAACCTCTGTCAGAAGTAATTTCTTAACACAGACTAGATAAAGACAAGCCAGTCATAATAACAGACACAACCATCTGTTAAGAGACTGTTGTTTTGTGCTGAGGGTGTGGTAAATCACAGGGACATGTTAACCTTGCTTAAGGGATGCAGAGCCAAGCCAAGATAAGATAAAGAAGAACAGCTTAGCTAAGAAACCGTAAAGAGGCCCCTTAGAGGCATAGCTATGCGCATTGCTATGTAAACTGTAGCTTTTTAGGTAAACCAAGTTAGAGATGAGTACGTGTAAACAAGAGCTAATAGCCAATCAATAGCCAATAATGTTTAATGTCACTTTGCCTCAGAGCTTTTGAGTGGACTAGATGACCTCTTGATGATCATTCCCACTCTACAAGTCTGTTATTGTTAAACCAAGCATATTTCCTAACAGTAGTCTTATTTTTTGGACCTTTTACTGCAGAATTCCTTCAGCCTTGTTGGTCTTGTAAGAAATGCCTGTGTTTTATTATGCAAGCAAATTCTGTCAGAAGAGAGTTTGAAACTAATGTGTTCCAAATATGCCTTCAGTGTTTAGAAATGTTATGAGTCATGTGGAAACTGACTGCTGATCCTCCAGGTATTTTTTATTCAGGTACCATGTTACTATATAAAATATATAAAAAAAAAAAAATTAGGCCTGCTTCTGTTCTGAAACACCCACACCCAGAATGGGTTTTCAGTGAATCACTTGGAGTTGCACATATTTAATCAAAGGAAGATTTTGGTTCATAGACGGAAAATATTCTTTATTTCTACTTAGAAAGTTTAGTAAATTGCCTGGAATTTTCATTATGCAGATTAAAAGACTAAATATATAATATTTAATATACTTTAGCAAAATAGAATGTCCAGATTAAACTTTATGCCTGTATTGACGGAGTACTCTCTCATATACAGGTGTGATGCCATTATTATTGGATCACATTTGGCGGTCAGGGCGTCTTTCAAAATTTTAACAGTTTATCTGAAAGTGAGCATTGACTTAGCTTTTCTGTGAAAGAAAACCTGAGCACACTAGTTGTCTGATATCTACTGATTATGAGCAATGCCTAGTTATTGTTTCATCTGTTATAAGGCTGGAGTACTATGATGAAATTCTTTTGTATTTGCTTCTCAGTATTTATGAGCAATGCCAAGAAAATGGAGATTTCAAAGATGTGCTTTAAATATTCTATATAATTTTTCTGGAAAATGTATGAAATATAAGAAGTTGTTCCCTATTCCAACATGCCTTGCTGACTGGTAGCTATTTTTTTTTACAAATAGTTACATCAGTAGATATAGGTAATTCACTGAGAACAATATCCACAAATTCGTGCCTTTGAATCTCTAAACAGGTAACAATTTATTCAGATACACTTTATCTCCGATATTTTTACATTTTGCAATCACTGCTTTTATAGGTTGATTATGGAGGGGCCTTGAGTTTGTGGTATTTTCTAACTATATGAGTCATCAGTAGTCATCTCCAGAAAAAAAAAAAACACACACAAAAACCCCAAAACAAACAAACAAACAAACAAAAAAAACAAACAAAAACCAAAACAAAACACTGTACAGGCAGAGTTCATTTCCAAGAAATATCTATGCATACCACTTTGGAATTTGATTGCTGAGGTAAGTAAAATTCATTCTCATGAATCAAAAAGATAAGGAACAGGAATTGTGGACAAATTACTGCCACTGTTATCTTACAAGTATTTACCTCATGCTAGTTATAATTCATATGCAAGGCATTTTGGACTATTTAATGTGGTAAATCATGCTTTTCTTTTTTTTTCATAAAATAATATTAAACTTGTCTGTATAGACTCTTAGTCTCCCATAAGTGACATTGAAGAACAAACCAGTTAGCTATATTCCTTTTCAGCATTTAAGAGAGTGTTTTCCAACTAGAAAGAACACTTCTTTCTGAGGTTCTGCTACTGCCAACTCTGATAAAACTTACTGTACCTAGAAAAGTTAGGCAGCCTCTTGACCTGGGAAGCTGAGTAACAAGATCCTCATAGCTTTGTAAAGATGGCAATGACAGCTGTTCATTCCTTTTGACATCTTCTTTTTATGCATTAATAACACAGTAACATTCTGGAAATTGTGTCATTTCAATCTTTTAATTATTATTTATAAAGATAACTCTCCATATCTGCTTGTCATTTTCTTTCAAAGTTTCATGATCACATATGTCTGAGTGCACCAAAAAAAAGATTTTTTAGAAACTTACTCTTTGACCTTTTTATATATGATAGAGAAACTTTGTTTTTGTTTCTGGTTAAAATCTGTGTAGGGATCACCAAAAATAGATTTCCGTGCATGTCAGCTCTTAAACAAAAGGAAAAAGCAAATGTTCATGCCATCATCATATATATAATGTTTCCCATAGCTCAGCTTAGTAAGACTAAAACCGACAACAGCAAAAAACCTCAACATTTAAGCTAAAAATCAGGGTTGACACTCATGGATTCATGCAATTGTACCTCTATGTCTTACTTTCCAATAGGGTGACTTCAGGACAAAATGTTAACCTGAATTTTTACCAATTAATCTAAATCTCCATGGTTTTATGGAGTCATGTCATTAATTGAATACAGTTTATGATTTTTAATAGCAGAGTATCTATAATCATTCTTTCATGTATAGCATTAAAAGAGAATGATTTTTCCTGCTTCTAGATTAGGAGATTGAATTATCTACTATGGAATATGAAGGAGAAAGTGTTCCAAAAAGAAGAAAAAAGTCTGAACCCTTGATAGAAAGTTATTTCCTTCATGCTTTATGCTTCACTGATGCTTGTTACATTTAATAACACCTACTTGCTAAGGTTTAAGTTCCTGACTACCTGGATATCTGTCAAGATGACAAATTGGAAGTTGTAGACATGGATAACATTGCATAAATCCTAATACAAGATTTTCTTCATTAAAACAGTCATAAAAAAGTAGACCTTTTCCTTTTTTCAAACTGTAAGGATGAAATCTGTCTAAGATTCTTTAGAGAGTAGATTAGTTTCTGCAAGAGAATAATGCAGTCTTATAGTACAAAATCTATAGTACAAAATATTTCCCCTTAATAGTTTGGGGTTTTTACCTGAGCTGTATTTTATAGCTTCCCGTTTTAAATTTCTGGTGCATAAGTTTTCAGTAACTCTTTGTGGAGTGCAAAGTAATTATTGAGACAGGCACTCTGTTCTGCTGCTCTATATAAATACAGAGATATTTTTCAAAGCAAGGATTTGTAAACAAAGACAATATGAGTGTAGAAATACAAAGAAAAAAAGAAAAAGCCCCATGTTCAACTTTTACAGACACCTTACACATAATTGATTGTGCAGTCTTGGTAAATAAAGCAAAACATCATGCTTTCAGAATTGATATGTCAAGTCATTTAGGGTGTATCTTAGGATGTTAACATCTGTGTCTTGCACTGACTTAACCATACAGAAACACTTTTCAAGTGTTATGGTTGAAAGGAGTATTCTGTGTGACTGAACATCATGTCTTTGATGTTTGGTATGCTAGTTTTTATTAACTTTCAGGGATGCTCCCTACTGAACCTATGACTTCTGGCAAGCTAAAAATATTAGTACTCAAATAATTTCTTTTTTTTTTTAATGGGAACAGAAATAAAACACACAGTCCCTTCCTTTACTGTGAACTGAATATGGACTTTAGAGGAATTATTTTCAAGAAACTGTTTCATCTATCCTCAAAAAATGTGGATTTGATTTATTGATGACAAAAGCTTGGTAGCTGCAAAGACCCACCAGAAAGGTTTTTGTGGTTTTCATGGATCTTCTCTACAAATGCCTTTTGATTTAAATAGCCTTCTGGGTTTGTGACTGAATACTTCTCGTAGACCAAGAAGATTTAATAATCAAAATGGTTTTGTTTTTATTTAGTGTGTGGTTTCTTCGTGTCTTAAACAAGACTGTTACTTTACTTTGCCTGAGGATATATCTTGCTCTAGCTTTGTGATTAGATTTTAGATACATGCAGTTGAAAATAAACCCAATTACCTAAAGAGATGGAAGGTAGAAGTAAATTGTGATTAACATGCAATTGTAAAACCAGAGATGCAGAAGCCTGAAAAGCTAACTCTATAATCTGGGGAAGGTAGCACCTAATCTTTAACAATAATTTTAAAATGAGGAATTTGTTACCTTATTATTAAAATCCTCAGAAACAGTAAGAAATCTTAAAATTTTTGAAGTTCTCATGTTTAAAATCCAATAGAGCTACCTCCATGTAATATCTATACATAGGCACTGTAAAGATGTCTTGGGTATTGTGGGTGGATATCTTTCAAGAATATGCATAACATATGTTGAATAAATAGGCAAAAAGATTAACTTTGCCACTGTTTCATAAACTTCATAAGCACTTCAAATGGACATATGAATCTTCAGAAATGGCAGATCTCATGGGGCAACATTAAATTTCCTAAAAACATCATTTTAATGGCCTGTATCAATCATACATGCGTGATAAGAGACTTGAAATGTTTCTGGGCCAGCAGAAGAGATAAAAATGCTTTTTAGCTTGTTGGAGCTATAGCTTTCTTGCTACTGTTTTCTTTCTGTAAGAAGTAGTGCCAACATTCATCATTCAAGATTAAATAAACTCAAGTAAAAATTGTGGTATTAGTGTAAAAAATTTATTTTTATTTAAAGAAAAAAAACCCAAACCAACAGTAAACTTGAATTTCTATTTGCTAGCTTTTGAACCATCACCATTTTGAACCACCAGTTCACATTGTTCACATTTTTCCTATAATTATCTTTAATAGGAAAAAAATAAAGCTATTATTCTTTATATTACGATGACCTTAAAGGAACAGTTTAAGTATGTAACTGTTGTTGAGATTTTCCCTTTCTGCTAACTTGGCTAACTCAACCTGATATGAATATAAATCATTAAGTTCCCGGTAAGTTTTACATGACTAAATGGGCAGGTGAGTAAGAAAGGTAAATATCTCAACATAAGGGAAGGCTGAAATGATAGAGAAATAAATGATAGAGCATAAATGTGTGAGAGATCTCAAGGGGACCTTGTATACTTTTAGACACCAAAGGTAATCAGACAATGTCTGTGCCCACATAAAAGTTCAGTAGAGAAAGCTGAGATTATCACCTGTCCTCTGGAATGGGGGCTAAAGATTGCATCAAAAGATACAAGACTTGCAAAATAACATGCAAATTAACAATGTAGATTTGTGGAAATTTGCATCTCTGAAATATTTCTATTTTTCTTCTAAACAATTCCAGCTCCCTATTTCAGCTCCTGGTCAAAGATCTTGCTTTTCATAAAGATAATAGATTTATATAAGATGAAAAGACATGAGTTTTTGAAGAGAATTAATGTGTCCTCCCTAGAGATATTTCCCACGAGTTCCAGTATTTGCTTTTCATTGTCTGTTTGTATGTATCTGTTTTGAATGCTCAGCTGAGCAAATCTAAGAACAAGCCACCTGGGTCTACCAGTAAAGTCCCTATGTTCATGACATTGATTGCTTGGTCATTAATACCTTCTGAATCATTCTGTGCATGCACAGTGAGAGAACTTAACAGAAAATAGAACTGAGAATATTATTCTCTAGAAATGTCAGTTTCACATATCACCTGTGAAATTCATGTAATCATAATTACTAATCTCTAACTTAGCAATATAGCTCATAATAAAAAGTAAAGTCTCTTTTAATACCACAAATAGATTTTATACCTAAAAACAAAATATACCAATTAGTGAATAAATAATCTCTGAATAAACTCTCCAAAGTTTCTCCTCTTGTGAAAGCTGAAAATAGTGTATTTTCAGTTGATGTAAAAATTATAAAACAAGGATTTGACTGGTCCATTTTAAGTTTTAAAAAACTACTGCAGAAGAAAATGCATTCTTCTTAACAACAAAAAATGTGGCCTACAAAGCAAGTAAATGTCAAACTCAACACAGGAGGATTCAGGGAGTTGCCATAATAAAATATGGAAATATCAAAAAAATACTGTATTAAAATATTATTTCAATATTTAGTCATAAGTGAATATAGATCAGAACCTCCTGTCAGTGACTATCATAGTTAATCCAAATTAAAATATATTTGCTTCTACTAGTCATTTCTTTTGGTTGCTGTGGCAGGCTTAATGAAATGTTGGATTAAGTAAAACTAAAGAAATCCTTATTTTCTATTTAAAAGTTAAGGTGATTCTGACAGTGATAAAACATTGATACAAATATAATGTGAATTGAGTATTAAATAAATGACAATATAAGAGTACAGCACTTATCACTATGTTTGCCTACTTTCTTTTTACTTTCACTTTAATATTATATTAAATAGCATTGTCATATATGGGCTGTTACCAGAATTTCTTGTCTGATGAGGGTTGGTAGCTTAATGGTTCTTTTCTCCCCTCTGAAAGGCAGAAGGACATTCTGATGGTAATAGACTTTCTAAAGATGTACTGCAATGCTTGGTGAAGCAATCATATTTGATTCAGTAGACTGGAACTATAAAATAAATTCAGCTAACAACTCTATGCCAGAGTATTCAAATGCTTGGAAAAATAAGGTAGCAATGAATTTCTCTCAACAAGAGTATCAGATATTTTACTACCAGAAATTAACCATGGAAACAGAATTGAAAGGCCTGTTGTGTTCCCTAGAGGGATAAAATGATTGTGCAAATAGAAAATGCTCAAAGCATGAGTATTATTTCTCCTTCTATTATTTCTATCCAGGCATTAATATAAACAGTTTTCTTTCTATGAGCATCATGTTCTTTTTAAATATAGATAGATTCTTTAAAAATACTAAGAAACATATTTTATTTCTCATCAGCAAGCTGCTTAATATTTTTGTTCTTTCCTTTAGAAGTACATTCAGCAAAACTAACTGGATTTGAAATAACTTTTTTTTTTTTTAAATTAAAAGTGTATTTTCAGAACCCATCATTTCTACAGTCTTCTTTTTTTATTTTATTAAAATTCCCAGGAAAAAGGACCATGAAATGATGTGATGCATGAAAAATTCAGGAAGAGTAATTTGTAAATCAGGCTCATGCATTCAGTTTTCTACAGAGCTGCTATGTATCTGTCTGCCTGCCTGCTGGATACTTGAACTGTGGCATCTGGTTAGCTCAGAAATTAATGACCATTTTCTATATGGATTATTTTCACAAAGATGTTAAATTAAATCCCAGCTCAAGGAAAAATAAAGTGGAAAGTCATCTTGCTCTGACTACTTTTTTATTTTCATGTTTACTTTGTAAGTGGCTAACAGATTGACATTTCTTCTTATATGAACTTTGCCCTAGAGGTAAGTAGAGCTAAGTGAAAAATCTTTTTTGTTTTGGTTTGGATTTTGTTTGTTAGTTTGTTTGTTTTGGGGTTTTTTGTTGTTGCTTTTTTGTTTTGTTTTGTTTTGTTTTGTTTGTGAGGGAAAAGAAATAAATTAATGTTCCACTGGTATCTTTATATATCTAAGACTTACTTTTATAGAATTGTTCATGCAAAGGAATACTTTTAAATCATTTTAATCAAGTAACGTCTGCAATAAAGACTATTTGAAGCTATTAAATCACTTCCTGATACATTATCATTCTGCCAACCTCTGCAGAAAATAAACACAGCCTCAGTCTTGTATTACACTCACAAAGCTAAAGTCTGTTCTTTTTTGGAATAATTTATTGCAGAGTCAAGGTTCTTAATCTGGAAAGAATTTTAGACTAGAGAATAGCCAGTCTCTTAAGCAAAATACTCAGCACTGAGTAGAATTCTCCTTTTACTTGCTGACTGAATAATATTTATGGAAATAAACTTAGAAGAATACACTCTATGTTTGCAGAACGGATGCTGCCTGCAGGCTAATGGAGTCATTCTTGCTGACATTATCCTGTTTCTATCAGATTGCTTATGTAGCTCCCAGTATTTTGTGGTAGGGTTTGCCTTGTAAGAGGAGTCTTTGCTGAAAGAAAGCTGGAAAACAGTAAGCCGTGATGTCAACAGAGGGACATCACCTCAAGCAGTGTCTGCTGCTCTGTTGTTTGTTGGGTTTTTTTTATTTGTCAGTGCATGTAGAAAAAAATATTGTACTTGTTAGACTCAGGCAGCTGCAACAGGAGCATAGGGGTTCCTTCCAATGTTCAATGAGTATGATTCCTCCCCTCACAAATTACTGCATATCATTTATGTATAGCCTGGTGTTCAAGCCA
Source organism: Ceyx melanurus (assembly GCA_024611195.1). Lineage (NCBI taxonomy): Eukaryota > Metazoa > Chordata > Aves > Coraciiformes > Alcedinidae > Ceyx > Ceyx melanurus. The sequence continues at coordinate 7,132 of JANHGL010011471.1, read as the reverse complement.
TAGGTGGTGTCTGCACTGCAGCTAAGAGGTGTGAGTGAAGCTTACTGAGGCCTACCAGGCTAGCTTTAATCTAATTATCTTGGATGACAATATTAGTGAAGATGTGATAGAATGAGCTTCAGTAAATAAATGTACATCGTTGTGAAATCTTGCTAGGAGTCATCAGGACATCCTTGGGTGGCTAGCAGCAGGAATGTACAAATTTTAGCTCTTCCTCAGGGCTATTAAGCAACAGCTTGGCAATTGCTTCAAAGGCCCAAATCATTCCACAGAATAGTAAACTAAAAAAATAGTAAAACAATTTTAAAATATTGTATAACTGAAGTGCTTGCCAAGATCAAGTTTTAGCTGAAAAAAAAAAAAAGTTCTAATTTCCTCCGTTTTTCTGTCTTCCAAGATTTGCATACATGGCTATCTTGACTACAGCCAAACCTTCTGTGTTAGCTGGCTCCATCCCAACAGTCACATCTGTCTGAGCAGAGTTCTTTTGTCTTCTTACTGCTGCCTACAGAGTTTCATTGCTGGCAGCCTGAGTATCACTACATTCTTCCAATGGTAGAAGAGTAACACTAATAGATTAATCTGGCTTTGGGTCCTGAGTTGCTGCTGCACATTCTATTCTGAAGAGGAGACAGCCCACTGGCTTAATGAGAAAAAATATAAAATTAACTCGGAAGTAGAAAAGGTAATTTTAAGACAAAAGCTGTTTACTGAACCAAAGGATATAGAACCTTCAAACTTTAAAACCAAAAGATAGGAATGAGAGGAAGTGTTAAATGAAGGTTTTGCAAACAGTGCAGTAAAAAGACTGATCATTATTTTCAAAAGAAAATATACCTGAGGTGGTAAAAGACGGTTGAAGAGCATCTGTATCTTTCTAGCACTGCTTTATGATATTGTTCCGTCAATGAGCATTACTAGTCAGGTACGGGCTCCACACGTCAAGCTTTGTAGGAAGTAACAGACAGATGGACATTTCCAAGGCTTAGTGAATACTGGGAGAGAAACATCTTAACCAGGCTACCCTTCAGATAAGACTATATTCTTCTTATCCCTGCTTGAACTCTGAGAGGCAATTGTGTTTTTTGGGCTTGGAGACAAACACCTGGGTGCCATGATTTGCCCAGTCCCTTACTTTACAATAACAGAGTGGTGTTTTGTGTTTAAACATTGGATGGCAATTAAGAAGTCTCAGTCTGAAACAGGTTTTATGTGTGACCTTGAACATTTAATCTCTCCTTGCTTATTTTCTATTCTGTACAACAGGAATAATAATGTTTATCAACCACACAGAGGCTATAAGGCTAATTAATTGGTGTTAAAAAGCACTTTGATTCTCTTAGAGAAAAAGTTTTCTAGAAGTATGAAGCATAGCTATTTATTATCTGCATTTTCTTCACTTCTTATTCATGCCCTATCAATTCTACTTCAACTCTTAAAAATTATTTGCCCTAATAATCTCTTCTGTGTGTAAAAGAAGTAATTGATAAAAGCTAATGATCACATAGAACTAGTGTTTGGAAAGACTGATCTAGATTTCTTAATTTCAAGTGTACTTTCTCACAGCTAACATGTCTTAATCTTCTTGAACAATGTTTCTTCTCTTTGGTGAATTTCCAGTGAGTTTTTTTCATCTTTATGTACTGTTAAAGGTATCCATGGGCTCACACAAATGGGTAAGAGTATACACTCCTTCTCTTACAATTTAATTTCAAATTATTTGATTATATTTTGTGCTCATTCTATTTTAATCCTATGTCTCTCTTGCTGACTTTTCTTCTATTTGGCAGACTTTTTTTCCCATCATCCTTCAAATCCCCAAATCTACCAGTGAATAATCACTTGTACACACAGTCATTTCTATTTGCTATTTTATATTTGTTTTTGTTTTGGGTGGGGTTTTTTTTGTTGTTGTTGGGTTTGGGGTTGTTTTTTTTTCAGTGAGTCCAGGTAGGCAGCATGCTTTGTGATTCAGGTACACTGAAACCATTTGACTTTACCTTATGTCATTTCTAGAATGTATTTTCATTCTCTTAGCAATGATCCAGGACAGGGATTTGTCTAGATTTTACCACGTTTCTGAGCACTGTGTAGCTAAGAGCTTCCAGAACATCTGATGCTACTGTTGTAGTTTTCAGCAGATATCTAACACCCAAATACTGGCTTGACTGAGACTTTAGATAAGGATATGATTTAAATGTACGTATCCAATCTGTAAAAAGTGGCAGCATTGCAAAAAAAATGAAATTAAAGGCTTCACTGTTGGTAAATTCTATGGTGTAATCACTTCAGATGAATTTGAAGTGCCATTTCCTATATTTGCTTCTGTATTACTATTTTTCTGCTCATTGCTATTTCTTAGATATATTGGGTTTTTTTCTATACCTCATTGCTTACCCTAGTCATTTCCTGAATTTCAAAATGTAATTGAACATGTCTTTGTTAAAAATAATAATAAGCTATTAAACTAGCTTATTCAACATGCTCAAGTCAAAAGAAACGCACAAACTGCAGTGAATGGATTTTGTAAGGAAGCAGCTTGTTCATTGGAATTTGTTGAGGTCTACAGAATAAGCCAAGTTTGAAGAAAAAATATATAATGACTTTGAAGTTACAAATCTGAAGAGCTTTTTAATGAATGTGGAGGATTATTTTTCTGCGTTCTGTTTACAGCTTAGACCATTAGGTTAAAGACTGAGTGTAAACATTAATATGAAATATTTTCTGAGACCTGGCCTCTAATTCTGCTTTCGAAGGAGGCATGGAAGAAAGGTTAAGAAATTCTAACACTAAATCTGGATTTTACTTCAGTGCTGATTTATCCTACTATGCTTCTGTAAAGATCCTGCCTTGCAGTGACTGTGAAATTTCCCGATATTTATAACATATTATAGAAAACTAGTGGCCATATTCTGGTTAGAAAGTGTCCCACAGATTATCAGGTTCCTTTTAATCCTGAGGAACATTATAATAGCAGTGTCTGGAAAGTGTCTGTGTGGATGTTAAAATTCTACTGCATGAATTTTCCTTCCTGTGGGATCACAGATTCCCACCAGCTGTGACCTTGGTGGCAGCTGTTTGTAAAAAAGTAGAAAGATGTTTTGACTATGGGTGTTGTGACACCTCAGCCAATAACCCCAGGGAGTGGCTGGCTTCTTGTCCAATTGCCTGGAAGTTAAAAGGGTATAAAAAGAGTTGTTAATTAATAAATAAAGGCTTCTTTGCATCTTGGTGAAGAAAATCGTCTCTTCTTCACTTTTTCTCCTCCTCCGGCAACTGGCAGATAAGCAACATGTCTGTATATTTGCATACTGTTCTCTGCACCAGACTGGCATGAAAAGGATCTAACTTTGTCTACTGACAGAAGAGCATGGTTTAAACTAGGAAATGAGTCAGGATGCTCAGAGAACAACCTGAGCTTCTAGGTGTGGTGGAATATTTTCCCTTTTGTCATTGAGCAGTATTCCTTCCAGCTATAACCTCAAATGCACTGGGACAGTGCTCTCCAGCTCAGAGACCACAGTGGTGGAAGTGCTCTGCTCCATGAATAATTTTGTGCTTTGCTTATATAAATGGAAAATGTGATGATGGTTTATTCTGCTGAATTTGGAACTTGAATGCAGGATTCCAACTTCAGTGAGACATCCTCTGGGACTTTAATTTAGTTTAATGATCATACAGTGGAACGGCCACTACTTCCAAATAGTTCAGTGACATTTAACCAGTTAGAGGGGTGTGAAACTATATGCTTTCAGTCTGCATACATGGCTTTAGAGAAAGATTATAGCTTAGGTTAACACTCTTCTTAGGTATTTGTGAGATTTTGCTGAACTCATAGAGGCCCTCACATTTTAATGTATTTGAAAGGCTGGTATTGAATGATTGAAGTGTGGTATAAGCAAAGGGATATTATATATATAGGGATATATAAAAATCCTGATTTCTCCAGATTCCTCCTCTATGCAGAAAAATGTTTTGCCAAGCAGATTGCCCTTTTTCTCTTTGCCTAACTGAATTCCATTTCTTTTGTCATCCAGGAGTTAGGAAAAATGTTGCTGTGATTTCTTTGCATTTCCCTGGTAACATTTTCAGGTTAGAGTGAATACAGCTGCTTTGTCTGAATATTTTAAATTTATAATACTTACATATTTAATAACTATTGAATATAAATATCTAGGTGAGTGGAATAACTTCATTTGGGATGTAGATTCTTTCATTATACAAGGTTTTGTTCCTCATATGACTGCAATAGTAGTTTCCATTTGCTAAAGATGTAAGTCAAGAGATTATTAAAAGCGGGCCCATATAAATATTAAATATTAAACTTTCAACTGTTTGCTTCATAAAGTACAGTATTTGTTGTGACAATACTTCATTCTTTTCTTTTCTGCTTTTAGTAACATGTTTAATGTTGCAGCAATATTGTATACTCAAGATACTTCTAGAAGGTAAAATTATTTAAAATGCAGTATATGACAAATCAGGAAAATTAAAATGTCATTTATTATCTTTCAACAGATTTTACTTGATTAGTGGTGGAGTTCCTTTTATTATATGTGGGATTACAGCAGCAACGAATATCAATAATTATGGGATTGAAGGCAATGCACCATAGTAAGTATGAACTATTATGATAGAGCTTTTAAAGAAAACATGTTCTTTCTTATACTAAAAAAAATGTAACTGACTTCATAAAGGGTACAGACATGCTATATGGGATTACATTTATTATGAAATTGTAATTAATATTACCTATGAAACAGCAATGTCTTAATCTGAGGCTTGTTGCTTCACCTCTGTCAATTAGACTCCGTTACAGTCAATAGAATCACTTTTCATTTACAGAATTATTCCTCATTTACATCTGAATAAGTGAAAGGATATTAAGAATACCTAATAGAAGGGATATTTGGACCTACTAATTAATTAAATACTTTCAATTCATTATTTATCTTGAACTGATAGCTTTCAGGTGACTTATTTGAAATAATTTACAAATCATTATGTGAGAAAAGACCAAGTAAAAAATCTCTCCCTCGTCTGCCCCCATCCCTCCATTAAAATATAAATGCTTTTTTTTTCACCACCTGAAAATGTTCCAGACACAATGTCTTGCAATCCTGACAGAGCCCTCTAGTGTACTAGTGTGTTAGTCTTCGGTATACCTTCACAAGCTGTCCAGGCATCATATCATCATTAATTCTTGGCATGAAATAAGAATAAAGTGTTTCCACAAAAGTGTAGCAGAAAATGAATCAGACTGAAAAATGAAGTACATTCTGTGTAAATGATTAGCATGGCAATGACTGGTACCCTAATGGATATATTAGTACTCTGCCAGAACCAGTACTCTGGAGGACATAACTCTTAGTTACTGCTTTGAGTATCTGTTGTAATACATTTGAAACTAGCTATGTTCTGGGTAAGAAAAGTGGAAACAAAGGAGAATGGTTTATAAAAAGCATTTGGCTCCTTAAGAGCATAGGTAATTGAAAATTAAATTCTGGTAATAAATTAGTAGATACCATAGCTAACTGTTTTCTCTGCCTAAGGCCCAACTCATATTCATATATTTATTCAAAGTTATCCAATCACTTATAAACAACAGTACATCAAAAGACTTGATTATTTATGTTCATAAATGTGAGACATTTTCCATTCTGTCACAGATACAGGGGTTATACTTTTTTAATCATATTCATCATAGCCGATCAATACCTGATACCATAGTCTGTACAGAAAATGACACAAGTGAGGGATGGTTATAAGACAGAGTAAAAAGTCAGCTTCTAATTCAGAAACAGCATTGACTTATGTGCTATAGTCATTTTTAATTGTATTAGTATAGTAAATGTAGATGCACAATTCTGAACTATTTTTGAAAGAAATAATCTTTTAATAATCCACTTAAAATAAGAGCATCACAAGAGACAGTTCCACTGGGAAGCATTCTATTCTCCACTTTGTATCCAGTATGCAGCATTCAACTGTACTTCAACTATTCATATAGCTTATGAAATTAAATATAGGTAGTAACTTTTCATGGCTCTCTTTCAAGGAATCTTTTCATGCGCATGTCTGACAGCAAAATATATATAATGAGTTTTTCAATAAATGTGTGAGTTTTTTTGTTTGTTTAAAGTTCAGATTTAAAAAATTTGAAGTAGTAGTTCAGCAGTTTCTTATGATAAATACCCAGTACAATTGCCTCTTCTTAGCTGAGAGGTTCTCAGCCTGCAAAAAAATAAAAATGAATTCAGCTCTTTTTTATAGTAAGTTGCAGATAAAATTCTGGCTTGCCAAGAATGTGATATCAAAATATTCATTGCTGTACTGGAGAGACTGCAACCAATCACATATGTCTAAATGAAGTATGAAGTGTCACATAGTGTCACTTTTAGAACTGGAATGGACCATGACAGTTCACCTGGTCTGCCTTTCTGACCCAGTGGGAAATTAGCTATACCCAAACCATTGCTGACAGTTATTTATCTGAGTTGTTTTAAATGCTCCAATAATGAATAGACCATGCTTTATTTCAACAGCTTATTATACTAATTGTCCTAACAGATTGGGACCTTTTAAGAAATTGAATTTAAATCTTTCTTGCTGTATGTAGTTTAAACCCATTACCTCTCTTGTCCTAGTCCAACAGAGAAAGAAAGTAACATTCCCCTTCCCAGAAATTCATGCAATATTTAGAAGTATAACCTAGTAACAGCTGTACTAGCTTATACTGCCAACTCAGTTCCATGTCTGTAATTGTGGCTAAAAGCAGATTAGAATAAAAGCTAGGCAAATACTCCTTCTCTCCTTCACCCAAATTGTCCCAGTTTCCATTCATTCGTCAGAAGTATTCTCTTCCTCCATGTTTAATTGCATCATTCATCCTCAGAACAATCCTGTTAGACTGCTACTAATTTATGCAGCTGACTGAGGCCATTCAGCTCATACTGACCTGTGAAATAGTTTAAGCTTCTCTAAAGTAATTATGGTTATATGATTTAAAGCCTAACAAATAATGATCCATGATACAAAAATATTATACTATCAGTGCGTCCTAGTTTGGACAGGTATCTTAAGTTTTATAAAATGTGAGACCCGGGGCTTATAAGGAGACAAGAATTTATTA
>JANHGL010011470.1:77712-94462 GCA_024611195.1 Ceyx melanurus | reverse complement strand
TCTTCGCTGCGCGTGGCGCGGCCCGGTGCTAGCGGAGCCCCTCAAACGGTGAGCGGCCTCCGGGAGCGGCCGGTCAACGGCTCTGTGAGCAGAGAGGGACCGGAGAGCGTCGGAGGCCGCGCCCGGGCGTTGAACGCCTTTCGCCCTTAACGGATAGGTACCCTGCCCTGTCAACTTTTCGACTCGCAGCAGCGTGCGAGCGGCCGCTGTGCAACCGCTGTGCCGGGCCTAGCGAGCAAGTGCGGCAGGCGAGGCTCGTACCTAGAACGAATTACTTACAGTCGATGCTGTTCAAGCGTGAGCTTCAGGACTAATGAGTCAAACGCCGCGTTTTAGCTGCGGTATCTAGAGTACGGCAGCAACATCCTGGTCTCTAAAAGGCCCGTGTACAGAAGCGGTTCCTCACTTGAGCGTTGTGGCCCTGGTGCTGGGAGTTGGCATCTTATCCCAAGATGCAGATATTCTCTTGTTTGCCCCGAAGCAGAATGTTTCACCTGCTGGCCATCAGGCAGGCCTCACAGGATTTGGTAGAGGTCACTGCTCTTGAAGTCTAGCTGTGGGATGATTTATTCTTTTCTCTAAGGCCAGATGTGCAGGTTTCCAGAAGTCAAGTGTATTTTAAACAGAGCAACTGGAGGATAAATATTTACAAATGAGGCTTGAAATACCCACCTTACAATGTCTTAATTCAGACTGATTTTTGCTTTGTTACCCTGCACAGAACACAGTGACATCTCCTCATGTCATTCACATTCATTCCTGTGCCTCTCTTCCATGGTGTGCGTTTATTTTCCTTTGAGATACTGGCATTCCCTTTGGTTTATGACATTATTCAGGGTGTGCAGGTATTTGTAATCTGCAGGTTTTCAGTTGGCTGAACGAGTGTCAGGTGGCAAATGTGGGGGTTTTTTTTCCCTATTTCATGTAGAAAAAGGCCAATATTACAGCCTTTCACAGAAGGGGACGCAGGTGTGAGAGAGCAGCACAGCAATTCTGCTGTAAGACTGCAGTGCAGGGTATTCTTTTACACCTTCCAAACTATTGTGCGTGGTTTGCAGTGAACAAGAAGGACCCATTCTGGGAGGAATTGCAAACCTTGGGGCTTTTGTTGTGCTTGGCAGAAGCCAAGGTTTTATTCCACAAATATTGACTGAGCTTCCTCCTCTGCACACAGCAAGTGGTAGTTGTAGCTGTTCCATGTCATGCGATGCCATCTGTCAGCTTCCCAGGTGCAGCAGGAAACAAATGTCTTGTGCAGTGGAGCAAGTTGTTTGTGGATTAGAGCAGGGCATTTCTGTTCATTTCTGAAAGAAAAGACATTGAGATACAGAAAGAGCAATGGGTGAGTGATTGATGGTGAACTTTTAGCTGGAGTAATGTACATTTTTAAAGGGAGTAGGATGAGGTTGATTTGTCTGTATACAGAGGTAGAGCTGTAGCTACAGATATATAACACATTCACAAAACCTATTTTTTACATTGAGATAATAATGGAAAGGACATATGGGCTAGATCCTGACAGGGTGTGATAGACCTAGAATTTGAGCGGGATGTTTTTTCATTTACAGGGGAAAAATGGAAAATGATTTATCCAGAAAACTAAAGATCAAGAAGTGAGAAAATATATTGGGTGTTTAATAAATATACTCTAGTCAGACAGTGGGTGGGGGAAATACTTGACCTTTGGGACACTATAATGGAAAGTTAACAGAATTCAGTTACTCCATATGCTTAAAAGTTGTGGTCAAGGAAATACCACTTGGTTGTATTATGATGTATAGGTCAGAGAACAGGCAAGCATGAAAGTACACATGAAGGACAACAAAGAAATAGCATCATTGCGGTATTTTGCTCATTTTTTGGAGTAAGTTGTATCATTTGAGTCTGTCTTCATTATTTCATTCATTTTTCAGCTTCCAAAGTTGGTGATACTTAGTGCATCCAGGAAATGCTTGTTTTCTTCATTCCCCAGAGAAGTCCGCTATACCCAGCAGAACCTAAAGGGCTGACTAGGGAACCTTGACCTTGCCCAGCTCCTCTGACATTGGTTAGTACATCAGCTGATGTGTCTATGCAAATTCAAAATGTGACTGTACCTCTCATCAAATGAACGGCAGGTTGGTTTTCCACCTACCCTGAAATAGGTGCTGTTTATCAATTATCTTCTTAAAGCAAGTCACCTGTAATGTGGATACCCTAGAACAGAAGCAAGTTTATTTGAGAGCATTAACCTGGAGGAAGCTGGAAATTATTTAGGTTTAATTGCATCTTGGGAATCAGATTTTAAGATCTTTGTATCTTTTCTTGTTTTCATAGTATGCTTCATTTTGTAACCCTACACGAGCCTATGATTGTCTCACTAATGTACTGTGTTAAATGGACCGTTGAATCTCAATATATTTGGGGATGTGAGGGTATTTATAAAAAGAGGCAATGCAAGACTAACTTTTTTCCTTCTTTTTTTTTTAGGCTGCTTCTATAAAATGGGAATACTTACTGTAGTTCTTGGAATCTGGTTCAGCTCTTCACTCGTAAAAGGAGATTCTAAGGCTGTGACAACATCTTTAACTACAAAATGGTCTTCAACTCCTTTATTACTTGAAACAAGGTAACTACACTGTGATATTTAATTAATGAATGAGAATATTCTTAGAGGATGAAGTCAGGTGTTCTCTGTGGTGCTTTGGATGCTGGTCAATGCAAACTAGTTCATTGGCAGTAGTAACAGTTAAACATGATCACTGCTGTGCTTGGGGAGATGGGATGAGTATTTTCAAGAAGATAATAGGGTTTTGTAAGGTAAATTATTCTTTGTGTATTAGAACAAATATTAATGACAATTAATAATTCCACATTAAGTATTTTTTGCCAAATGAAGTTTTACTCAAAGCATTAGATTAGGAGGCTTATCATGGTCTTGTAAGATTTTATAGTAAAATATTTTTGACGTTGATGACTGTAAGTTTTGTGATGCATATTTGTTGCTTGCATGTATTTAGCTTGATTAAGCTTAACATTGTTCATATGAGTTGTGCATTAATTATGTAGTCATCTGCTTTGTTAATGGCTATACAAGTCAGCCTCGGGAGACTGCTTCTGTGGCATTACAGGCTTTGTTTTCAAAAGACACTATTTAAAAAGAAAGCAAAATGCTGTCTTTTCCCTGCCAGTCTACTTAGTCCCCATAATTTCATTTTGTAGTATTCTACTTTGGAGATACCTATGCAAAACTTAGATTTCTATGTAAGCCTATCTATGTTTAATTTTGTATTTGGGTCTTGCCATATATGGAATTCTGTCTATGATATCATAGATTGGTTCACATGAAAATAGTTGAGCAAGTGATGGTTTTCATTGAGGTTGAAATTACTTTGGGTGGTAGGATGTGTGTGCTTGATGAAATTACTTTTATGTAACCTTCTCTATAGAAGCTGAAGTTTGAAGACTGAAAAATCATTAAGCCATAAAATATAAAGCTCAGATGTTAATGCCAGGATTTAAATACCCTGACAATGCCAAATGTTTGCTTATGGAAAAGCTCACCCTAAGGCTGTGAAATAGTAAGCAAGTAAATACTGTGCCAAAGGCTTGATGTATAATTTAACCATATATATTCATTTTATATTAATATATATTATATTCAGATACTTTGGGTAGGTAGGATTGATCATCCTGGATGAACTGCAGAATGATACAGCACTGCAGTTTGCAATAATTCCTGCTGTTCAATTTTCTCAGCCCAACACTGTAATTAATTACCCAGTTGTTCCAAGAATTACTCATCACCTTAGAACAGGTTGAAATGAACACACAAGCCATTGTGGGTGGCAGGTAGTGAGCTCCAGATCTTTTGTTGTAGCATCCTTTAGACATGATAAAGAATTTGTTGTTAGCAGGGTTTAGAGAATTATTTTACTAATCTGTACTTACCTACTTATATGCTTAATACACAGTGAATGACAACATCATGATTTGAAGCTATGAATTCACCTTTTGCTCCTTTAAAAACAAACAAAAATAAATGCATTAGGAAGGAGGACTCCCAGCATGTACACTGCTGTCTGACAGTGGTCTTTGAGAGATCTGTGGGTGCTTTACAAGTTTCTTTCATATACTGTCTTCTGTCCTGACCTGCAACTACAATTTGTTTGGGTTGGTTTGATTTTCAGATTTCCCAGTCTGCTTTTTCTAATAATGTAAGGTTTTTCTGATAAAGGTAAATATCTGGCAGGTGCTACCTTTCTGTAAAGATTTGCAAGTATTAACATTGTAAATTGAGAGAAAATTCATAGCTCTAGCTAACTCTTCTCTTCTTACTCAGTGAATTTTTATCAGAAGAAGGTCAAGAAAAATTCTGGAATTTTGTTGAAGCCAGTCAAAATATTAAGACATCTGAACATGATGGTAAGTGTTTTAATCTTTTTCTTGATGGTAACTGGTAGCTGACATTGTTGAAAAATAAGCGAAAATGTTTTGTCTTCTGTTGTGTTTGCATTGTGAAAGTCAAATGAAGACTGGCATCAGTAAGGTTTTTACTGTGAAATGCTCAAAAGCTTTTTTTGACAAAACCTATAATGGATGAGACTGAAACATGTTTTACTTGCCAGTTTCTGCTTTGACATGAAGTATGAAATAGTGTAAATGCTTTTTCTCTACTTTTCTACTTTCCAATTGCAATTAAATGGGAGCTCTTAACTGTCTCCTTCCACCCCAAGCCTATGTTTGGATCTTCAGGAATGTATATGAGTGTAGTCTCAGGAAATGTATGAGTGTAGTCTCTACTGAAATTCACTCATCCATCTGTAGAACTGGCTACATATTTCCTATTAATGTCACGTGCTTCTGTTAGTATGAATCATAATTAAGATGAAAAGCCCCTCTTCAATGAGAATATGGTAAATAACAATAACTGCTTGTTCTTGGACTGTGCAGGTAGCGATTATTCTTCTTACCATGAAATGCTGAAAGTAGCCTGCCAGAATCTGTCACCTTTGCAGCAGAATTTGTTGAAGTTTTCTTTGTCTTTACGCTCTTATTCTGCAACAGTTCAGGCTTTTCAACAGGTTAGTATAACACAGGGGAACTCCTCAAATAATTTGTAGAGCATTATATAAGACTGAGGAAGGAGGAAACTGTGTTAAGAGACTCTTGAATATAAAAATCTTGAACTGATTAAGTGCTTCGTACATATAGGATGAAGAGTGTATGTATATTCTAATTTTATTTGGTGCCAAGTTTGAGTTCATCTGCATTATAATGTGCTTTATCTATGTAATACTAGGAGCCATCTTCTGTTTTAATCTGTAATAATTTTATCATTTGATGTTTAACCAATATAAAGATTTCTGATGCAAAAATACCCCAACCAACAACCCCACAAATGCAATATTAGCGTTCAGTACCTGGAGCTAATATTACAGTAAATAGTAATAAACTGGATAATTATTTATAATATGTTAAGTGTTAACTCTCAATTTTGCAGTTTTTACCTTGCATTTAAATTATGTAATGGGGAAGAAGTGCTTGTTTAGAATTTAGGAAACTGAAAAGAGCAAGTTGCTGTTACCATTTTCACTTGTTGGAAGGGCAGATATTCAACCTACTTTATTACTAATATTTTAATGCAGATAGCAGCAGATGAACCTCCACCAAAGGACTGTACCCTATTTTTTGCTGTGCATGGGGAGAAGACGTGTGAATTTGACTCTCTTGGAAATCTTTTACAGACAGCTTCAGAAAGGTGTTTGCTTAATTTATTATTAGCTCTTAAATTTTAACTTTGTAGGACTCTCTGCTGCAATGAGACTGTAATAAACCAATAGTTTCTGCATTCTTCAGTATTGATTTACGCTGTCTATTGCTTGCATAGAGTGGCAGTCTCTTAGTTCTTACTAATCCAGAGGGGAATGATTGCTTTCTTATCCCTTGCTCTTTGATATTCTGCTAGGAGGATGAATACTTTGAAAGTGTATGGGAAAAGTTGGAAACAATTTGTTCAAGGACAGTAGTAGTTCTCCGGAGTATATGTAAAGCCTTTAGTATGCATGGAGAAGAGGAAAGAGCTGGGCTGAATTTAAAAATTATAGTTAATAAAACAGAGATCATTCCGTGAAGGGCTTGAAGCATGCATCAGATTTTTTTCCTATATAATTTTCTCAGCATTAACAAATAAAAGTTACTGCAATATATTTCAAATTCAGATTTCAAATTCAGATTTCTTTACAAGAACAGAACTTGACTGTAATTAGTTTTTTAGAAAAACATTAATTTTACTTTTTTTTTTTTTTCTAAAATACACTTAAATTTCAGTTTGTCTTCATAGTAATCATGGTAGTTTGGGGTATTGTAGCCAGAAAGGTGTGGTGTTTTGTTTTTTGAGGGGTTTTTTTTGGTCAATGTGCAGACATATGGCATCAACCGCTCATATGCTGTTCTTTTGACTCACTGTTAATATTTTAATTATTTCACTGTATTTTAGGCAAAATTTTAAAACGGATGTTGAATATACATTTCTCATTCCCTTCCTTGGTTGTATATTAAGCCAAAGACAGGGTTCTCTTGAAATTAAGTTCCTGGAACATTTACTTTGTTTTCCTTTTAGCTTGCTTTTTTTTTTTTTTTTTTTTTATCACAGAATTTATGAATTGCCATTGGGGAGGAAAAAAAGGTAATTGAAAATTTAAGTGGAGTAGTTAATTTTAAAAACAAGGATAATCTTGGATTCAAAATAGCTCCTAGCTATTTGTTTCATTTTCTGATGTCCACATTTTTAATAGAGTTTTGTCAACAAGCATCAAGTGCTGCTGACATTGATAATGTGTGGGAGTTGTATGTAGCAAGTGAAGACAGGAATGGTGATTAAACATGAGAAAAAGAGATATTCCATCTTGCTAGGACTGAGGAAATGCCATGAATCAACAGTGTGATAATCTTCAATGTTTACTCTTAGGTCAAAGCCATTTTTGTTCAAAGGGGACCACAAATACCCGGTGTCAAACCCAGAAAGTCCTGTTGTCATACTTTATGCTGAGATTGGTTCAGAGGAGTTCTACAGGTACCATAAGAGGCTTGTTTTAAAGGCTGAGGCAGGAGAAATCACTTACGTCCTCAGACACTATATTGCTGTGAGTATATTTGTGCATTGTAACACAAGTATTTGACATGGAAAGAGTAACTGGCTTGGATTTAAAAATCAGCCTATGTTTATTCTCTTGGCTGCTTGATATAAATTTATATACATGAAAGGGAAGTCATGGCTGTATAATCTGATAGCCTTCTAGGATGGTGGGACTGAATGGGTGGGGGTGCAGGGAGAGCAGTGGATGTTGTCTGCCTTGACTTCAGCAAGATCCCATATGACTCCCATAACATCATCATGGGTAAGCTCAGGAAGTGTGGGTTAGAAGAATGGATGGTGAGAACTGGCTGAACAACAGAGCTCAGGGGGTTGTGATCAGTGGTGGAGTCCAGCTGGTGACCTGTCAGTAGTGGTGTTCCCTAGGGATCAGTTAACATCTCCATCAATGACCTGGATGAAGGGTAGAGTGCACCTTCAGCAAGTTTGCTGATGATACTAAACTGAGAGGAGTGGCTGACACACCCGAGCTGTGCTGCCATCCAGTGTGACCTGGACAGGCTGGGGAGCTGGGCAAAGGAAAAAACAATGAAGTTCAACAAGGATAAGTGTAGAGTCCTACACCTGGGTAGGAAACACTGGTATAGGTAGTAGGGTAGACCCACTGGAAAGCAGCCCAATGGAGAGGGACCTTGTTGTCATGGTGGACAACAAGTTATCCATGGAACAGCAGTGTGTCCTTGTGGCCAGGAAGGCCAGTGGTATCCTGGAGGGCATTAAGAAGAGTGTGGCCAGCAGGGTGGGGGACGTTCTCCTCACTACTCTGTGAGTAAAGGCCACATCTGGAATATTGTGTCCAGTTCTGGTCTCCCCAGTTCAAAAGGGACAGAGTTCTACTGGGAGAGTCCAATGGAGAGCTACAAAGATGATTAAGAGACTGGAACATCTCTCTTGGGAGAAAAAGGCTGAGACCCCTGGGTCTATTTAGCCTGGAAAAAGAGAAGACTGAGAGGGGATCTTACTGATGCTTAAAAATATCTGAAGGGTGGGTGTCAAGGAGAAAGTACCAGGCTATTTTCAGTGGTGCCCTGTGAAAGGATGAGAGGTAATGGTAGTAGGTGAAACACAGGAAGATCCACCTCAGAATAAGGAAAAACTTCACAGTGAGAGTGACAAGAGCCTGGAGTAGGCTGCCCAGAGAGGCTGTGGAGTCTCCTTCTTCTCTAAAGATTTTCAAGACCCATCTGGATCTGTTCCTGTGTGTCCTGCCCTGGGTGATTCTGCTCTGTCAGGGAGGTTGGACTCAATGATCTCCAGAGGTCTCTTCCAACCCCTACCGTTCTATGACTTAGAATATTCAGTTTTTATTTTTATTGCATGTAGCTGAGGAATTTGGAATATTTTAGATCTCATGATTGTTTATATAAGAGAATGATTTGATTTTGCTAATACAGAGTTAAACTCCAGATAAATTTACCTATATTAGACCTTAAGGACTGTTTTCAAATGAAAGACATGGTTTTTGTAGCAGTTTTATTACAGAAACACTTTCTAGTCCTAGCACAATTTGTCCTGGTTTCCGTTTCTTTTTCCTAAACTGCCTATAGCTCCTGTATTAGTGTTTAACTCTGCATTTCAGAAGCTCTGATAAATTTGAGTTGACTTTTTTTCCTGAATATTGCTTGATGTTGCTAAAACCTTCAGCATAGCAGGTAATAGCCAGACTTGAATGCAAAAAAAGCTTCATCTGGTTCACTTCTAGCAACATTTGCACTTTTGATAAAATAAAAGTAATTAATTGTGTACACCACTGTCTTTTCAAAATAAGTAATTTGTTAGTGTTGTAATATTCACATAAAAAAGTGTATTGCACAATAGATCTTTACACAGTTGTGTGACTCCTCTGTACTTCAAAATAATGTTAACAAGTGGTCATGTTTATTTTCCATTAAAGTGAGAACTAATTATGTGTCATTCAAGTCACGGATTTATCCATTTTTTTGTAAATCTCTGTTGTAACTCTTCAGTGAATGTTTAATTCCTGAATGTAACAGTTGAAAGTTCCTTTCCCTCTTCTATCTCATTTGATGACATGAGTCTGTCCTGCTCTACTTGGCTTACATGCTGAATCCTGAAAACATTGTTTTGTGTTTTGTTTCTTGCTTTGTGCTTTTTTTGTGTGTGGTTTTTGTTGTTGTTCTAGAGATATCTTCACTCTCTGAACTTCAAAAACTTTTGCTGAAATACAATGAAAAATACAATTATTACAGTACAGTGCTGCAGATTCACTCACTGTGTTTTTGTCATGCATGACAAGTTATGTCTGAAACTTCTATCAGCTTGAGATTTCTTAGCACTGGGAAATGGCAGCTTTTAATTTGTACACCAAAACTAAGAGTACCAACATTGTACTGTTTGCCTTTCCTTACAGAATCCCAGTAATGAAAAGGTCTACCTCTCTGGCTATGGTGTGGAACTGGCTATTAAAAGTACAGAATATAAGGCCAAGGATGATACACAGGTGAAAGGTGAATGATTATTTTAACTCTTTGAATGTGAACATTTTAATTTTGTGGAGATAATTTTGTATTGCTCTTAATATGAATGACTGTTTGTCTCAGTTGTGGATATTCTTTCCTGAGCTCTGAAATCCCTTCTCTTCCTCTCTCTTTTTGGATTATGTTCTTTATGAAGTGTATCTTTGCCATGACACTTGACTTCTGTCTTTCTGAAATGCTGGGCACAGTGGAATCATGACTCTGAACCAGATATTAGTAATGGCACTACTAATGCAAGTAATTTTTATGAGATAACCAGATTCTCTGCAAATGTAAAGCATTTCCTCTACCTTAATTTGCATAGCTTATCCATCCTCAGAGCACAATGTGTTTTCTGGTGCTTGTTCTTTGGAAAAACAGAACTTGGAATTCTGCATGGGTTTTTTTTGTTGTTGTTTTTTTTTTCTTCTTCTTCTTCTGCTTTCTTTAGAACACTGATTTCTGTTTTGAAAACTCTTATGGTAATCTGTGTGTGTACTCTTTATTTAGATGTTTGCACACACATAAACCCCTGGAATTTCTTGTTTTTATCTTGGACTTATTTTTTCTAGTTTGTCATAACAGTTGAGGAGAACAAAACTCATGATTTTTGAATTGAGGTTTTCATGATTTTGCAGTTTTATCAGCTTCTAGAAACAGATCTGAACTCTGGCTCAGAATATTTTGCCACCATATACAGACATATAAAATCTTTGTTCTTTATTTGTAAGAGTAATGTTAAGAGAAACTAGAAGAGAATGTGATCTAACTTCAGTTTTCTGTTATTGTGTGAGAACTTCCATTAAGTTTGCCATCAAAAAGCCATGCAAAAGCTTTGATACCAGTTGTAGAGAAGGACATTAGAGACCTTCATCTTTTCAGGTGGGGAGTAAAAGGAAAGTAATTCTGGAGAAAATTTGTTATTATGAACTAGTGCAGTTTTATACCAATCTGTAATCTAAATGCAGTAATCTAGAATGCTTTACAAACTACTTGCATTGCTCTGAGCTGCAAATAGCTCATAGATAGTAAGCTGCGCATTGGAGGTATATGGTTCTCATCCAGTTTCTATCTGATTCTGGGGAAGATCTGACTGGGCAGTGTTTTATTCATGCTTGTGCTTTTTGGCTTCTGCAGAAGGAAACACTCATCTAAAAGGTCAAGACATTTAGACAGACTGGAGCATGAAACATCTAGATTGATTTGTGCCCATCTAGTTAGGAGGTTGTGTGTGTCTTTTGCACATATTTGTTCTTGATGTTTAAGCCCAGAATTGGACTGAATTTGGATACTACTTTCTTATCATGTATTTTGGGGCTAAAAATCCGGATTGTGTTCACAATTGATGTTTAGCACTTGGTCTACCAAGCTGGCATTTCCTGTAAGCTCTTAGGTCCTGGTGACTTCCACTGCAATGCCTAGGTTTCTGAAATTTCCACTCATCTCAAGCTTTTCCTTATCAACAGTCCACCTTGCTTTTATTTCAGCTGTTACTGTGTTCGTTTATAAATATACCATCTCTTGGGTACAGGTTTAAAACTAAACCTGGAAAACGTCTTTTCCTTCTTTTTGTTTACTTTAGTGTGGTTTTATTAAACTAATCAGAATGATTGTGAGAACCATTTCTGAATAGCTGGGTAATAGTTTTCCCTGTGTGTTTATAGGCACGGAAGTGAATGCTACAGTGATAGATGAAAGTGACCCTATTGATGAAGTGCAAGGATTTCTGTTTGGAAAACTACGGTAAAACTAAATTTTAAGTTGTTGGTCTTTGTCATATCAAAAAAATTGATGCGCAGGTGCTGGTCTTTTGCTTTGTTGCTGTATTTCAAGTGTCTGAGTTATCCACATGCCTTAGCAGTATAATTCTTCATGTGTTAGTTTCTTTGAATTAGCAACAGACTTAAAGGAAACCACAGAAGTTGTTTTACCCTCATACCCTTTTAGGCAGTTGTATCCCGACTTGACAGAAGAACTGAAAGAGCTTAGAAAACACCTTGTGGAAAGTACCAATGAAATGGCACCTTTGAAAGTATGGCAGTTACAAGGTAATCTATATGAAGCCTTTCAGTATTGTACTGCAAAAATTTAGTGTAAACATATCTCGTGTTCTATGAAGATGGGATTTCTAGTGGCTGCACACAGTTGACAGAGTTTGACTGCAAATTCCTGCAATTGGAAAATACTGTATTTTCTAAAACATCTTTGTAGAATCCTGCTGAAATAGCTTGTAGAAAAATTGTATCACAGGACTTCTGCAATGAGGTTTGTTTTCTGTATTGTGAAGTACAGTAAGCCACTTACTCTTAAACTGACTGCTTGTATGATCTGCCAAACGCAGAAAAGCAAGTATCATTTTGGTCACATTCTTGGTGTGGAAAGCTGAGATTTCTCAAGACCAAATGAGAACTGTATTTCAAAAGCATCTGCATCAACTCTGGCCTGATTCCCTGGAAATCATCTGGAGAGGCCTACGGAAAGGCTTTTCATCCTCTGAAAAAGAGAGTAATTGAAAATGCCCAAGATAAGTTGTAGCCACAGAGACTCTATCTATATCCAATAGATGATTGTTTACATTTCTGGCTTGTGAAACAAATGCCTAGACCATTTTTGAATGGCAGATCCTCCCGCGTTAGCCAAAAAGAAATTATGGTCTGGACTCATTGAAACTGCCTGTAGACGAGCAATCTTGGTTCATTTTGAAAGGTTTTCTTCAAGGTAACAACCAGAATTCGAATACAAGGAAGATTTTTTTTTTTTTTTTAAATTACCTAAAGGCACATATATAAAGTGAATTTTCATAGGTAACAAATAAGAAAAAAAGCTGAAAGTTGACTCTGGTTTCATTTCTGAATTCTTGACTTTTATTTTTTACTTTTAGATTTAAGTTTTCAAACTGCTGCTCGTATTTTGACTGCTCCCCCTGTGGATGCTTTGATGGTCATGAAAGATCTCAGTCAGAACTTTCCTACAAAGGCCAGGTAACTTTAATTATGTGTTCTAGGAAGTTTTCTTACTGGCTTTTTTTCTGAGCAGAACATGAGACAGTGAGCATTGGTTGAGTTAATGTCCATTTAGCTGGAAGCAAATGCTGGGGCATGTTTATGCAGAGTTCTTCAGTTTGTGGTTACAAAGAGGATCTTGCAGTGTTTTTCTTAGATGGCAGCTGATGTGGACTGGTAGAAAATTTGGCAATTACCTATGCTATTTCTGTGAAAAGCTTCTGAACCTTTTGCATCAAGGCGTCGAGAATTTATTGGACAGGTTTGCTGTTTGATGGCTTTAAAGGTTTATTTATTCACTGGATCCCACTCATCTAGGATCCACTTTGCCAAGCAGTCCATTCAGTCTCATGTCAGAGCCTGATGAGCAATCCCAGTGTCCTATACACTTCGTCTTGAGCATATTCAAAGTCAATGTAAAGAAATTCAGTAATAATCAATACTATCCAACCAGTCTAGAAATACTTATTTTGCTAAACTCCATGACTTGTGTTGTGCAGATGATTATTACAGGAACTCCTTTTTGAGTAGGTGAATGTAAAATCTGAATGTAAAAAGAAAGTGAATTGTGGTGTTATTTCCCATTAACTGTTTTGTTAATGTTTTAATGTTTAAAATGTTTTAAGACTATGCTATTTAGAGCTTCTTAAGGTAGTCACTGCATTCCTCTTGTGTTTTTAGTCTGATCTGGAGTTGTATTTGCCCATTCTGTGATGATGCAATTACTAGATCCAATGTAAGGAAAAAAATGGGAACTCAGGAATAAGTGAAATCACCCCATTTTCTGCTGCCAGCCTCCACCTCTACCTTCCTGACAGCTGCCCACTTTTAATATGGTGAATGTGAAATCAGACACTGAGAGTGGAATGTGGTTAAGATTTCTATGTTCTGTTGAATTATGTAAGAAAAAATAGCATATCCTACTGTTTAATGGTACTACAAAGTACAAGTGTCTCTGACTGCAGCTCTTGATACTAGGAGGCTAAATATATATATAAAAGATAGAAAAAGCAGGATAGATATTGAATCTATTCATTAGATAAACAGAAAAATAATTTACAGTATGATATTTTTATTTTTTTAGAGCAATAACAAAAACAGTTGTTTCTTCGGAACTCAGAGCAGAAATTGAAGAGAATCAAAAGGTAATGCCAGAAAGTAACATAGTTATTTTGCACTTCCCTTGAATATAAATTCAAACTCTGAAAATAACATTTCTGTTTATGTTTACATTTTGCTCAAAATACTGACCTGGTATTTTCATACACAACTGCTATAATGTACATCTGGGGAGTAAAGAAGTGGTGGATTTTCAAATGTAGATAAGGAACATAATTTAGTTTGTTTGCTCAAATATGAAAATACTGGTCATAAATTCTTTGAGATCATTGTGTTGAGGAATGATTATAGGAGATTTTGGTCACAGAGCTGTACCTACAATGGCAGTTCACAGTAGTCAAGTGTTATGATAGCTATTTGGTAGGCATTTGTATATGAAAGCGGCCTTCTGTTTGGTATCTGAACTCAGAATCTGGTAACTGTATTTATTTATCTTTGTAAAATTAACCTAAAATACAATTAAAGTACTATGTTGTTAACCCTGGGTGGAAATAGTTATTTACAGAAAACATATGTTCTTAGAATTTCTATGCAGACTGTCCTAACCTGATCTACAGGACACAACTGTGTAAAAAATGAAGCAGTAGGAATTTTGATGTCTATCACATCTGTCTATTTTTTTGAGTTACACATTTGTAATGATGCCAGCTTAAATTGTATGGAGATGGTTAATATGTTTCTTGCAGGCCTATGCCTGCTGGGTAGCTTTCTTTCAGTCTCTGACATAGTTCAGCCAGTGGTACAGCAGATGTGTGGAGTTCTCAATGTCGTAGCACTACTTGTCCTGGGGAAGAGTTAAAAGAGGCTGACTTTGAGTTAGTGATTTTAGGTTTTGGTAGTATTCTGAACTTCTCAAAAGCAACTAGATATTAAAAGGGCAAGTGTTTTTTAGTGGAAATTAAGAGTTAAAGATTAGTAATATCTTAAAATTATTTTTAAATGTCTGAGATGAATGGATTGTAGCTTGTTAGAAATAGCTATAGCTATTGCTACTGCTTCTTACAGTTTTAAGGATGCAGAGAAAATGTAGTTCTCATTACCCAATTTGAGATGGTGCTTAGAGATATGAATTAATCAGTGTTTACAAGGAAGTTGCAGAATAAACTCAAAACCTTCTGTCATGGCTTAGAATGATTCATACTATGTGGAGGAATTCTTCCAGTGTTGGTGCTTGGTGACTGAAACTAGTGAAAGAATAAAATTTGACATGTATCCAAGTAAGTCTGCATGTGTTTTGAAATCTCTGGAGGTCACTGAGAGGCATCTTGTATTTGCAGAAAAATGTTTCAACAGCTCTGTTGTGTACTTGACATTAGGAAAGCATTGAAAAAAACCCAAAAGTAGCCACTTTGGAATTTTGTACAGGCTTTTACACAATTAAAATACACCTGGTATTGTTCAGGAGTGATAAAATGAGAAGGGAAGGGATGGTGTTTGACACTGTTGTCTGGTGTGGCTCTGGAAGGCACAAACTATAGAATATAAGTGCAAGGTAAAGCTACTTGGTGGATTTTCTGATATGTGTTAAAACACACTAGTGCACAGGTAAACCCATGATTTTGTGGATTAATTTTTATTCAGAGTTTGTCTAGGACGCTAGATCTAACTCTATTCTTTTAAGCTGTTCTTTGCATGACTCCATTTTAGTGGATATTATTTGATGGTGAAGTTCAGTTATAGTTTAGTATGTAACTATCCACAGAAAGACACAATTTAACACTGCATGTACTCCACTCTTCTCTGGGAGATTTTTTTCTTTAATAAAATGCATTAACTTTTTCCTGATCAGATGCTGTTTTCATGTTCTTGGTACTTCACACAGCACTTTGCTATTCCTCTGTTTTCTCACATTCTTTACAATATTGTTTTTAGGTGTCCAAATACTATGTTTATTCTTCAGTGTTCATCATGCCTCTTAATAGTATTTCATAACTGATACTGCAAGAGGTGTTGGAAGAAAGCAATATCACTTTTCAGTTTTTAGACAGTTTTTTTTTTTAATTCTGGAGTTGGGAAATTCACTTCAAGACAACTGTGTTTTATTCACCTTGATTCAAAATCACGATGGTGCCTTAGTTCAGGGGCAAGTATCCATTGAAGTGGCATATTGCTTAGAGGTACTTGAAAGAAATTCCAAATTATTGATAAGACTTTTTCCATTTGTGTGTTCTCTGATTTTGGGGAGATAAGATTACGATGGCAGGTTGTCTGCTTTTCACTGACATATCCACTAGGTCAGGACCTAATTAGTACGTTAAAACAATAGTCAGTTCCTCTCATGGGTGCCAGGCAGAATCCAGCAGTCTGTTCTGCCCCAAACTGCATGTTAAAGAGCTGTGGTAGGTAACTGGATGCTATATGTCCATCTACTTTGCAGGCTGTCAGCTATAAAAAGATTAAATTGCTGCTCTTGAGCATTTTTTATTACTTAATTTGAGTGTATTTTAAAAGTCTACTTGAGGACTATCCAGTGCAATACTGAATCATGTAGAAAGAAAGAAATAAAAGTCCCAATTTATGTATCTGTGCATTATTCAGTGTTCTCTTCCTCTGGTAAAGAATTGTGCACAAAGTCAGCAAGGACTGTAGTTGAGAAGTGATATAATACAATTTGTAATGCAGTAAGGGAGACAAAATCTATTATGTGGGCCTGCTACTGGGTGAAGTGGGTGCCCTGGTAACCGAGGACAGAGAGAAGGCTGAGTTACTGAATGCCACCTTCACCTCGGTCTTTACTTCTAAGGCCAGCTACCAGGAGTTCCAGGTTTCCAAGACCACAGAGGAATTCTGGAGGAAGGAAGTTCTTTCCTCAGTGGAAAAGGCTTGGGATAGAGACCAGTTGAGCAAACTGAAATTCCACAAGTCTATGGGCCCCAATGGGATACACCCACTAGTGATGATTTGTTCCAGTCTTTAAAAAAAGCAAAAAGGAGGACTCGAGTAACTACAGGCCCGTCAGCCTCACCTCCATCCCTGGAAAGGTGATGGAACAGCTTGTCCTTGCTGCCATCTCTAAG
>JANHGL010011470.1:64043-77612 GCA_024611195.1 Ceyx melanurus | reverse complement strand
GAGTGGCTGACACAGCAGCAGGCTGTGCTGCCATCCAGAGAGACCTGGACAGACTGGAGAGCTGGGCAGGGAGAAATCTAATGAAATTTAACAAGAGCAAGTGTAGAGTCTTTCATCTGGGAAAGAACAACCTCATGTATCAGTACAGGCTGGGAGCTGATCTAATGGAGAGCAGCTCTGGAGAAAGAGACCTGGGGGTCCTGGTGGACAGGGGAATAACCATGAGCCAACAGTGCTCCCTTGCGGCCAGGAGGGCCAGTGGCATCCTGGGATGCATTAGGAGTGCGGTCAGCAGATCAGGGGAGGTTCTCCTCCCCCTCTACTCTGCACTGGTGTAGCCCCACCTGGAATACTGTGTCCCGTTTTGGGCACTGCTGTTCAAGAGGGACAAAGAGCTACTGGAGTGAGTCCAACGCAGGGTCACCAAGATGATTAGGGGAGTGGAGCATCTCCCTTATGAGGAGAGGCTGAGAGAGCTGAGGCTCTTTAGCCTGGAGGAGACCGAGGGGGCACATCATCAATGTCTAGAAATACGTTAAAGTTGAGTGTAGGGAGGATGGAGCCAGACTCTTCTCAATGTCATCTAATGACAGGACAAGAGGTAATGGGAGTAAGTTGGAGCACAAAAGGTTTAGGGTAAACACAAGGAAAACTTTTACACATTGAGGGTGACATAGCTCTGGAACAGGCTGCCCGGGGAGGTTGTGGAGTCATCCTCTCTGGAGACATTCAAGACCCACCTGAATGTGTTCCTGTGTGACTTTGCCTAGGTGATCCTTCTCTGGCAGGGTGGTTGGGCTAGATGATCTTCTAGGTCCCTTCCAATCCCTAACATTCTGTGATTCTGTGGTTCTATTTGACACAGTAAACTCTCTAGTAATTTTTTTACATTCAGATCATTCTTCTAATGGCCTTCTAATTTCTTACAGTATTTCAAAGGAACGTTAGGATTACAGCCGGGAGATTCTGCCTTGTTCATCAATGGACTGCTTACTGATTTAGACACTCAGGATATATTTAGGTAGGAGTGTTCTTCAGAATAATTTTATCCTGGTTAGGAGCTTACATCCAGTTTGTGTGTGGATGATAAAGTAATCTTGACAGTTTTTAACCTTCACAAATTCTATATCTAGACTAGGTTGAAGTAAGTACTGTAAAAAATAGTTCCTTCTGTTATGCAACTGCATTTCTAACAAAAAAACAGCTGATGTAAAAACTGGAATACCCTTAAAGATTGGAATGTGAAGTCACTATTGTATTGTTATTTTGATCTGTGTTGTGACTAGCAAGATGTTTGTCTTCAAGGCTGTCAACATACAGGTTTTGTTCTGAAGATAGTAAACTAATTCTCAAAGGATAAACCACTGTAGTTTTTTTAAACTTTTTTTTTTATTAAAAACTGCCCTTTATCTTTGTTAGGGTGGTAACATGGAATTGAAATTACTATATATGCTATATTATATATGTATATATATGTATATGCTATATATATATGTATATCATGCTATAGGTACCTTAATTTAATGTAGCTTATTCCTAGTAAAGCGATATAATGGAATAGATTTTGATTATTTCAGGTTCCTTAGAACAGTAGAAATAGGTGATAACTTAAGAAGTAATGTGTCAGACTTGTTTATATCTTTCATCTGTTAATCCTCAGGATAAGAGCAAACTATTTTCTTCTTTAAATTGAACAGTTTTTCTCTTTCTTCCAGCTTAATTGATGTGCTACGCAACGAAGCCCGTGTTATGGAAGGGCTGCACAGCTTAGGAATTGAGGGTCTTTCTTTGCATAATGTGCTGAAGTTGAACATCCAGCCCTCAGATTCTGACTACGCTGTGGACATCAGAAGTCCTGCTATTTCAGTGCGTATGGTTTTGTATATGAAATATCTTATTGCCCATTGAGCAAGTGCATTTTTAAGCTGCTAGGGGAACTTCGGCTCTGAAACTGCAGGGAAGAATAAAAGGGAAGTAAGGTTATAAATGTAACTACTTCTTTTTAAAAAGCTTAGCATTTTATTTATGCTATTCTCAGTATAGCATCTGATTTTAAAATATTGTACAGACTTGAGCAGGAGAACTGTCAAGCACTTAAATGACTTTATTTTTTTTCTTAGTGGATCAACAATCTTGAAGTTGACAGTCGGTATAATTCATGGCCTTCCAGTGTGCAAGAACTGCTGCGTCCCACCTTTCCAGGCGTGATCAGACAAATTAGAAAAAACTTTCATAATTTTGTAAGTAGTAGTCTGACTAGAAATGTGCATTTTGTTTTTCAACAGTAGGGATATTAGCTTTTGCAATTTACCTATTCATATGTTAGATTCCCTGTCACTTAAATATTTTGAGCTAGGATGCTTTTCTAAAAAGTTTTGTTCTACTTTTATGGCTGAGATTCAGAGATTACTGAGCACGATTCTCTGGCCTCTATTAGATACCAAAAATTGCTTCATCAATGGAAAAAAATAACCTGATAAGTAATAATTTAGTGCAACTCAACTTTGTGATAATAGCTGAAGTTGGTTAATTAAATCCCTTACCTTTGTTAAGAAGATGCTAATTAAGATCAACTTCAGTTATTTCTGTCAGATTCTTGCACCAAGATTTAAAAAGATGATCAACAGCTCTCACATTAATCCTGTATGTCCTTTTAGTCTCTAGGTAAACTAAAAGTTATATCTAATAAGGAGTTTGCAAATGCTGTACTGTAACTGTCAGGTGTCAGGGTGGCCCTATAGAAAAAAGGATTCCTCTGGTAAGTATCATGTAGAGACTTGAACAACCTCAAGCTGTGGAGCATTGATGTGTTATCTTTTTCTCTGGAGTTCAGTACTTTTAGCATGGAAATTATCAAATGAAAATACAACAGTTGGCATGAATAAAGGGCCCCAAAGCCATTCTGAATGGCTCAGTTCTGCCTGGGTTTAGGTGTGCTTTGAGACTGTCTTAGCAGCATCAGCTGCCCAGGGAGCTGAGCAGAGCAATGCTGTGTTCTTCAGTTGTGACAAATGCTTGTCTTTCATGCTCATCTTAATAGGTGGATTTGTGTACACACACAAGTGAAAGCCTAGACATGAGGGTACACTGAGCTAAAGATGGGAAATACGTAAAGAGGCTAATCTCTTCTGGTTAAAGGAGTAGTTTACACTGGGTGTTTTAGGTGATGGACTTAGAAGATTTGAGAAAAAAGTATTATATGGTAGGCCTCATCTCCCTGGCAGTGCATTAAACAGGACTGATGATAATTCTGCACTGAGATGTGAATTAAGCTCTCTTATAACTGAAAAATTCTATCTAGACTCCATAAGGGAATAGAAACTTTTCTCTTGCAATTTGTATGCAGGTGCTGATAGTAGATCCTACTCACGAGACCACAGCAGAGTTATTGAATGTAGCAGAAATGTTCTTCAGCAACCACATCCCCCTGAGGTAATTGCTATGTTTTAACAGGATTTTTTTTACATCATTTTTTTGTGACTTTTGCAATTGTAAGATTCTCATTGCTAGGACACTGTAGAAATGTTATATATCTTGTAATGGTGGTTGGGAAAGGCATTTACTAAGTACTGTTTCTTTTTTTTTTTTTTTTTTTAATATAACATTTGCTACTAGCAAAGCAGAGTTCAGTTTCTTTAGCATTTCAAAGAAACTTAAAAGCAGTTTGGATGAAAGAGGTAAAAAGCAAGATTCATCATTAGAGATTTTATGTCCTAAGTTTGATTCCTGGCTAGTCTGATCAATATCTTAACAGTCTATTCCAGAAGAAGCCTTTGTCTAAGATGATGACCATAGCTGAAAGTTGTATGAAGAGCTGATTATTTCTTAGTATAATAGATTAATAATCTGGGGATTTGTTTGATTGCAGGATAGGACTAGTCTTTGTGGTTAATGACTCTGAGGATGTTGATGGACTACAGGATCCTGGTGTTGCCCTCCTTAGGGCATACAATTATGTGGCACAAGAAATGGATAATAATAATGCTTTCCAGACTGTCATGTCTGTAAGTATTATTGAAAAGTGAAACTAATGTTGTTTTCTTTTTTCTGGGTTGGTTTGGTTTTTAATTTTCCATGTAAGATTATCATAATGTGCTAAAATGTAGATAATGTAAGAAATTTTTGTTTTACTTGGTTAGTATTCAGCATCTCTGAATACTGGTACCACACAATATATGTTTCTCTGTAAAGTGGCTCTGACCTAACTTTCATGAGTCACATTTCAATCTAGTCTCACACTACTGCATCCCTTCAGTATTACAGTTTGGCTTGAACAGTTCCTGCTGCTTGCTTCTGTCACATCAAATGATAATACAAGTTCTAGTAAATGCATTTTCACTCATAGTGTGACGCTGTGGTACAAATTGATGAGCTGGGGCATACTGTAATATTAAGCTGGTGACTTGAAGACTGATTTTTATTCTTATTTTTTGGAGTATATATTTTTAAGTGAAAGTAAAATCTTGTGCCTTCAAGAGGGAAACAGTTTCCTACTTTACATGTTTGTTGTATTGTTTATAAGCACGTCTTGAGTTCTGAAGTGAAGAGTAGCTCTTTGGATATGTTTTATTTGAGCCTTTTCTCCCCTAAGCACTACTTTATCCCTTCAAATACGTTCTCTAATCAAAGGTGCATATTATTATGATATAAAATACATTATATTTGCCTCCAGCCAATCTAACTGGAATGATGATATGGTAAAGCAAAGATAGCCCTAAAGAGCTAAAAGTGCTTAGGAGCTGTTATTGCTGCTAATAAATATGAAAATATATTTTGCAATATGGCTGTTAATGCCTTCTAATAATTACTGGAAAACAGATGACAGATCACCTTACCATAAATAAGGACAGAAGCTTTACAGTTGGAATTATAAATTTGTATTTGTTATCCCCCTTTCAGATATATAACAAGGTAAAAACAGGACATCAGCTGAAAGTGGAGCATGTGGTTAGTGTCCTGGAGAAACAGTATCCTTATGTGGAAGTCAGCAGCATTCTGGGAGTTGATTCTGCCTATGATCAGAACAGGAAGGTAAGAATTAATGAAATAGAGCTTTTTTCCCCACTCTTTTTGCTTCAACACTATTGAAAATATAGGTATTATCTTAATAAGAAGGTAGTTATTTTGTAATTGTATTGGGTGACTTCTAGTAATATTTTAATATGTATGTACATCACAAAGCTTTATATAATATTTTATATATATACCATATTGTAATATATATATTTTTTAATCTGTGTATATAGTATGAGAACCAAGATAACTTTCTTGTGTTTTTTAAGTCATTCTTTCACTCTGGTATGTAGACTTCAGTAGAGTTTATAATTGCTTGTAAAAAAATCAAGGTGTTGGAGTGGTTCAAAAGAAAAACAAGAGGCTTAATGTCTGGGAGAGACTGGTGTAGGTCATCTTTGGTATTTGAATGCTGTTTGAGAGAAAGTAACAGTGATAAATTCAGAAAGCCTTTCCTGTAGCAAGGCATTCAACAGTCTTTCTCAATTCTTAGAGTTGTTTTTAGCATTGATATTTTTCTGTGTAGAGCAAACTGGGAAAGCAAGTAACTATTAGATCATTTGTGTGAGATTAAGCAAGTTTTATTTGAGGCTCTACAGAGGCATGTTTTGTATTTTTGTTGAATATCCTAAAAGAGAGAATGGATGTACTGTCTACAATAACTTTGTAACACAGATGATACTGCCTGCATCTACAAATGTAAGGAATGGGGTGAGGGTTGCATAAACAGGCTCGTATGCACACTTGCTTTGGATGTTCTGATGTAGGAAAGTCAAGGGAGAAGCATTTGGAAAGGTCATGAACCCTCATGGTAACAGGCTGAGTAAAGTGACTTCTTTCCTGTGTTTAGGCAGCAAGAGGTTACTATGAGCAAACGGGCGTAGGTCCTCTCCCTGTAGTGCTCTTCAATGGAATGCCTTTTCAAAAAGATCAGCTGGATCCTGATGACCTAGAAACAGTGACCATGCACAAAATCCTGGAAACCACAAGCATCTTCCAACGTGCTGTGTACCTGGTAGGTGCTGTGTTCAGCCATGACTTCAGAGAGACACAAGATTTGGAAAAACTTGAGAGTTTTTTGGGGGGTTGTGGGTTTTGTAGTTGGTTGGGGTGTTTTATGGTTACATAAGGCAAAGATATATGTGAAATAATGAATACTGCTTCTTTCTTCTTTCCTTCAGGGTGAATTATCTAATGACCAAGATGTGGTTGAGTATATTATGAACCAGCCTAATGTTGTTCCAAGAATTAATTCAAGAATCCTAACATCTGATAGAGAGTACCTAGATCTCACAGGAATGAGTAAGGGATGATTTTAGTTGCATTAAAGTATCCAAGGCAAAGACTTCCAATGGAAAGCTCTAGTAGCAAAGTACTAATAACAGGACCCAAGCAATGTTCTAGCCCTGGTACTGCGGGATATGTTACATATAATAGCAATATTAATGCTTACAGATGTTGCAAAGCAGGAATTTGTTTTCATTTTATACAAACCTTTAGAGAAATATGGCTTATGAAGTTAAGTTAGCAATGCCAGCAAAAGCAGAGAACAATCATGTTTAGATTACAACAAGAAACAGCTGGTTTCTTACTTCTGACCTACTTTTGGGCAGATGGACAGTCACCTCTGGAATTACTTAAGATCTTGCAGAAATTCTCATGGCTACATGTAATGACACCCAATGCAATTACTACAGTATAATGAGTGTATTGCAAAAACACATGTACAACTACTTTTCTTAGAGTTTCTTGGAAAACAGTTACACAGTGGATTTTTTAATGTATATTTACATAAATTAACTTAAACTAAGTGAGACTTGCACAATTATTTTAACTGACTTCTGCGTATCATATATGCCCTGTAGTTATTAATGTAATTTGTGAGACAAAAATACATTCCTCAGCTTATATATATATAAATTGTGGAAATGAGACATAAAAAGCAGTATAATGAAGAACAAAATGGGTTATGTTTTTATGTTCTAGTAGTGATCTTCCTTTCATTTTTTTTCTTCCTCAGATAACTTTTATGTGGATGACTTTGCTCGATTTACCACACTTGAGTCCAAAGATAAGACAGCTGCTGTCACAAACAGCATGACCTACTTAACAAAGAAAGGTAACATCTGCAGTGGATTATGAACCCAAAACTAATCTTGTGTGTGTTTCCAAGTGTATCTAGATTGCTCAACAGGCATTGAGCCTTGTTCAGGCAATGGTGCTGTCTAAATGTTGAAAAGATTTTTGTTTTTTATAAGGCATGACTTCTACGTGGAGCAAGACTGTTTTCCTCTTTAAACCCAGCCGAGTCTTCAATGAATAATGAAGTACTGTTCAACCTGCTCTTGCACTATTACAAATGACCAACAGAAATGCAGCAGTGTCACTCTAATCCTGCAGTGACATTGACTACAAAATACAAAAGGGTTTCTAGCTCGCTGTCTCACAATTCAAAATTACTCAGTTATGTGGATTCAGAAGAAAATTGTTATTGCCCACTTTGCAAGAGAACACCTATCGTGTTCTGTGCTACTTTTATTGCTCCAGTACATGTATTGCTTTTTCAGTGATAGTATTTACACTTACATTTTATTTAAAATTTTATTTTACATTTATACATAAAGTCTCGCATTAGTGTTAAAAGTCAGCTGTTCTTGTTAATGTAAGAAATGCATGCACAAACATAATACTTCATCAGGCCATTCCTATATCAATTTCAGTTAGGTAGCATAAATAAGCTGCTGTCATTTGAGCCAATTCCTCTTGTTCCTGTCTGTCATCTTCACTAGACTCTCACAAATTTCCCCAGTACTATCTCCAGGCACTGCCACCTGCCTGCATTGCCTTCAGTGTCCTATGGCTCCTTCTGTCTCATGTGTGACCTTGGTTCATGTTCGGTCACTTAGATCTGAACCCATTTCTCCTTTTCCACTTGTAGAGTAGTAACAAAGCTTACATGTACCCAGGCTCCTTTGAAAGCATGTGTTAATTTGCAGTCCCATGATTTGGCAGTTTTAGTTCACTGCCTCTTCTGTCACTTAAGAACTTAATAACTGTTATCTCATTTACAGTAATGCTGTAGAACTTTTGTTTTCTAAATGAATAGGGAAATTACATGTATTGCTGGCTCAGAACCAGTACCAAAACAGCACTGTCATGCTAGCTTTTAGAGAGGGAAGGTAATAGAAATTACTAACTTCCAAGTCATGGCAGTTTATGCAAATGGTCTTCATAATGGTGTCTTCACAGTACGGTGCGAAACAGGAACATATAGTATAATTAGTGCTGTAGCATGAAAATAAAGCAGCAGTCTATTTCAGGGGAAGAAAAAGTCAAGGCTTATTCTAATAAAAATCACATAAACTTATTGCTTGTTAGACTTGAAATTTAGTGATTCAGTTATGACCACTACAGTGCTGTAGCTTCTTGATACTCATTGGGATTACTATCAAATTATTAATATCTCTCTCCTTTCCCCCTTTCCTTTGTGCTTTTTTGACCAGGAATGTCTTCCAAGGAGATCTATGGTAACTCATGCCTTAGTATTTCATGTGTTATTGTTCTGGGAATTTTCTGGCTCTTTTGTAACATTGGCTTTAGAACCACCAGGAAATGAAGTTGTTTAAATGCATGTTTGCTTCACTTTTTTTCTCTATACAAAACTGATTTTGTGAACTAACAGTTTCAATATGAAGAAGTGGAAAGTCTGTACCCTAGTTTGAATCTGTAAGATATTTATAGGTTAATTTATAATTTTAAAATTAAAAGGTAGCAAAGAAACAAAAAAATCTGACTTAGAAACAGTGATGCATGCTGTCCCATGTGAGTTTTCTGAAGGATGTAAATGCAGCCTAACATAGTACCAGTAGTTTTGTCTTGTGAGACTTCATAGCTTAGCTTCATCCATAGCCTTCCTATGCCATTTTAACCTATTTGAACTCTTTGCATGTGCATCTCATTTTTTCATTCAAATGAGGAAAAACTGAAGCTTTCCTTCCCTTCACACTCAAATTTCTCTCACCTTGTTTGTTTGTTTGTTTTTAATTATTGCAGATGATTCCTTTGTTAAACCAGTTACTTTTTGGATTGTTGGTGATTTTGGTAAACCTTCAGGGAGGCAACTGTTGTATGATGCAATTAAACATCAGGTAGGTAAAGTTTTCATTTCAATGGGGTAGCAATGCTAATAAAGCAGTAGGTAGAGGCTTGAAAAACATCGGTTGTGCTTCTTCCTGTTGTATGGCCTGGAGAGATTGGTTTTCCCTCCAAGGTCTCTAATTTCCAGCCTCATCCTATTTGTAGGGGCTGGAACATGACTGACCTTCCTGTATTAGGACAGAATTTCCTCTTGGCACTATCCTAAAACAATAATAATAATAATAAAAATTTCTGTAAGTCCATGGTTCTAAATTGAAGATGTCTGTTTCAGTTTGGAGATGAACATGAGCATTGCTCTCTCCTTTGTCTCATTTGTTCTGGGAAGACAACTAAATCATAAAAAGAGATAGCTTACTCCTAAATCACTGTTTGCCAGACCTCTGAGTTGTGGCCGTGGTTCCATATCTCTTATGTAGCACAGTGTTATCTGGAAGATTTCTATTATTGTGATGACTATATGTAAACAAAATGGTTGATATAGAATTAGTTTGTTCATCCTTTTAACCTGTGCTGTTATTTATGTAATTTGGAATTTGGTTTTGTATTTAACAAATATAAAGCTTTTGCTTTATAGTGTTTATTTTGCTATAGTGTTTATTATAATAGAATTAATTTTCTCATTTAAGACATGCCTAAAATCTAAAACTTTCCCAATGCACATTTTGTTAAACACAGAAATCCAGCAATAATGTTCGAATTAGCATGATTAATAATCCCAGTGAAGATCCAAATAGCCAGAACACACTTGTTGCTAAAGCCATATGGGCAGCTCTGCAGACACAAACCTCAAATAACGCCAAGAACTTCATCACCAAAATGGCAAAGGAAGAAATTGCACAGGCGCTAGAGGCAGGAGCTGACATCTTAGAATTTGCTGTTGGGGTAAGGATGTTTGCTGGCCTTTGCAAAGGTGGGGTACTTGGCCTGTTCTAATAAGTTAGTGTAGTATGTTCATACATAGAAGATGCACTAACAATGTAAAGTAACATTTGGTTATTTGGGTGGGTTTTTTTTTCTCTGAAAGGTGAACTTAACTAAATATAACAGCCCTTCTAAAAATAAATTATTGTATACATCAAAGTTACATAACTTCGAAAACTCATGAGGAGTGCAGATTAATGATCTCTTTAAATGACTCCATTGATTCTTTGGGGGGTTAAGAGAGAACTATAATATGTTTTCGAAAGTAGGTTAAAAAAAGTTAGGCAAGCATCACTAAATAACAGAAGAATGGAACAAACTGCTTTAAATAGCAACATTTACTAGGGCTGTGGCCCTTCATATCAGAAATTGGGATGTTTGAAGGTGACTGGTAAGAACTAGGTTTACAACCGCAAAGGAAATGGGCCTGGGGATAAATTTTAGCATTATATGAATATTTTCTTTAATGGAAGCAAAAAAGGTGCATGTAAAAATGGGTGCAGAGGTATACTCTTCTTCCCATTTCAATGTCAAGTATTCTTTTCTTTCAGGGTATGGATACCAATATTTTCAAAGAAACCTTCGAATCTCCAAAGGTGGATTTTATTCTCTCCCATGCTATATATTGCAGAGACGTCCTAAAGCTGAAGAAGGGGCAGAGGGCTGTGATCAGCAATGGAAGGGTGAGCACAATAAGCAGACCGTAAAAGAGATGTTCCACATGTGCTTGAGCAGCAGAGTTTGGGGATCAGATGCAGAGCCTCAGCCTTCTTTAGGTCTCAGCACTCTTTAAGGCTGCTTCCAGTTTGATTTATTCAGACCTGCAGGACCTTTTCTTTGTACTGTGTGCAGTTAGCTTTTGGTCTTTCATGCAAATTCAGATCTTTCAGTAAGATAATTGCTTTTGTGTTGGTAGTGAATTGAATCCAGCGGTGGAAAGGGATGATAAACTTGATGGTGCTTCTTTGGTTCATTGGAAAAAATGCTGCTGTATTTGCCTGTGACAAAGGTGCCTCATCTCTTCCACCTGCTCCTTTTACTACAGCCCCTTAGATGAGGCAAGAAATGTTGCAATAGCATTTCACACAAGTAATGAAATCCAGCTGTGTACAGTGCCAAGTTTTCTTTTGTCATCTGTTTCCTCGTTAGGAAAAAACCCTCAAGTTCCAGTGGTTACTGTAAACTTTAACAGGTTAAAAATTTAAAGCAATGAGTTGTGGCATTTTATTTCTCTAATTAGCAAATTAGCAATAATTGTCTAGGTGGCTTTTAATCTTCTGAAGACTAAAGGAATGAGATTTGCTGGACTACTGGAATTGGCCTGGTATTCTGTTGCCCCTTCAAGATATGGTATTGCATGTATAATTTAATATGCCCAACTCCTGCAAATTAGGCCCTTGGTGAAAATGTTAAACATGCATTTTATGCCTTAATCTGGGTCTCTTGGCTCTAAACAGCTAGATTTATCTGTGAAAACTCTATTCCCACTGACATTAATACCAGCCTAAACAGGTAATACCCACTGAGATTGAGCTGGAGCTTATTTATACATCTTTGAATTTTGTTTCTGTGTAGCCTTTACCTAATAATGCTGATCATGGTCGGGTTTTTTTGTAGATTATTGGCCCGTTAGAGGATGGTGAGATGTTCAATCAGGATGATTTTCATCTTCTTGAGAATATCATACTAAAGACATCAGGACAGAAAATAAAATCTCAGATTCAGCAGCTGGGATTTGAAGAGGATCTGTAAGTAAATGTGCAAAGGCTTACAAAAAACGTGCTACTCTGATAACGTCACTTTCTGCAGCCTGGGAAAAGCTTTATCAAGTACACTCTGGATAGGTGCTATAAACAAACATGCATATGTTCATATGGACAAGTCTCAGCTGTTCAGATGGGCAAGTGAGAAAGGAATAAGGTGCAAATTATCTCTGAGTTTTAAGTGCTTTAGTGACTCTTTAATTTTCAGTCTCCTGGAGATAAGGATCTGTAACTGGATCCTCCAGATTCAGGAGGCTGTTCTGAGACTACTGGCAACCCCTACTATGAACTGTGCTGAGGGTTCATCATTGTTGATTTGTTACCTGTATCTAGTAGCAACTTGTCATGGCTAGTTTGTTACCTCCTAATGAAAGCTGGAGTTGTATTTGCTGGAGTCTCCCTGACAAGCAGCAAGACACTGAGAATGTGCTTAAGTCTATAGGAATTTACTACAGAACTGTTCAAGTAAATGTGAAACCATAAATGTATTGGTCCAGATCGAGTCCCTGGATCACAGCAGGATGGGCAACATCAGCCTGCTGTCTTGTCTGAGGACTTCAGGGAGTGGTTTCTTGGACTGAGGGTAGGATACAGGTGGACTGAAAAAATAATGAATAATGCATTCTACAGGGGCTGGCTAAATTCATTGCTGTGTTCAGCTAGATGAAGTTTCATTCAAGGCTTAATTGACTCTGACAGCCTTACAGAGATGTCTGTATGCACAGTTGTTTGCTGCTGTGGAATGCATTACAAAGGGGTACAAATTGCTGCACATTATTACTTTTACTCTTGAAAATGCTTTCTGCACCAAATTACCTTTCTGCTCCTACTAGGGGGAAGAGGTATTTGCGGAGGAGATTGCAGGGCTAATTGACAGGGCTTTAAACTAGATGTGAAGGGGACAATGTCACCAGGTTTCCATGTGGCAAGCCGTGGGAGGACACAACAGTGTGGGAGCAATGGAGGACTAGTAAGGGCTCTCAACCTGCTGCCCAGAAGCATGTTGGGGACAAAATAATGCAGTCAAAGTGCTTCAGAGATGACCCAGATCCCCTTCAGGTAGTAGCTGCTAACAGGGAAGCATCAGGAAAACAAATTAAGGGAACAAAGAGGTGTTTCCCTGGAAAGATGATACAGCCAATGGCCCATCTGAGGTGCCTCTACATGAATGCACAAAGCATGGGCAACAAACGAGAAGCTGGAAGCCACCATACTACTAGAGACTATAGTGGCCATCACTGAAACATGGTAGGATGAATCATATGGGTGGAGTGCAGCTATTGATGGATACAAGCTATTCAGAAGGGACAGAAGAGGAAAGACGGATGGAGGAGTTGCCCTGTATGTTAAGAAATGGATTGAATGTGATGAGATCTCCCTGAAAAATAACCATGAGC
Source organism: Ceyx melanurus (assembly GCA_024611195.1). NCBI lineage: Eukaryota > Metazoa > Chordata > Aves > Coraciiformes > Alcedinidae > Ceyx > Ceyx melanurus. The sequence continues at coordinate 64,360 of JANHGL010011470.1, read as the reverse complement.
AAGTTGAAAGCTTATGGGTAGGAATTAAAAATCAAGGCAACAAGGGGAACCTTGTGGTTGGAGTCTACTACAGGCCACCCTATCAAGAGGAAACTCGATGAAGCATTCCTACTCCGATTATAAGAAGCATCAAGTTTGCAGGCTCTTCTGCTGGGAGATTTCAACCACCCCAACATTTGCTGGAAAAGTAATACAGCCAGCAGTAGACAATCCAGGAGGCTCCTGGAGTGGTTTGATGACAACTTCCTGGGACAAGAAATAGACAGCTCTACCCGAGGGAATGAAATACTGGATCTACTAGTCACCAATGGAGGTGA